>WNWU01000036.1:10965969-10975998 GCA_012654045.1 Ptyas mucosa
CTCCGAACCACCTGCCGCCATTGCTACCGGATCGGGCGATCTGGTCCAAACCGGGAGCACTTGACACCTGTTATGAGGGTTATATCTATTATCAATTTTAGAAATCAAAACTGAGAATTGTAAACTATTCCGTTGACTTCTCAAACTCCCTGAAAGGACCTTCCAGACATTCTTACATCCCACTTTGAGAATCACTGCTCTTGACCTTTTGTTGGTCCTTTTTTGTGTAGTCTTGCTCCTTTGGTCCCCGTATTGCTGTTTTTCTCAACCTTTTCCTTCTGTGACAGCTACGTGGGCGATGTCCAGATTGACGTGGAAGTGAAGAAATTTTTCTGCAAGGCTGGAGTGAAAGGCATGCAGGTAAAGTAGTCTAGGATTGAGATCTACATCCTGGTCAAAATTAGCCTTTCTCCCAGGGAATTAGGAAAGTCTACACCTCTGAGCGCCAGATTGAGAAAGGC
The DNA here is from genome assembly GCA_012654045.1 of Ptyas mucosa. NCBI lineage: Eukaryota > Metazoa > Chordata > Lepidosauria > Squamata > Colubridae > Ptyas > Ptyas mucosa. The sequence goes on from WNWU01000036.1 coordinate 10,966,431, forward strand.
AAATCTGCAAACTATATCTTATTTCAGGTTTTTAAAAAAATCCCATTCCATCTCCGAACTTGATGTTCTCTAGAAGCTTTATAAAACATTAATAATTCCTGCCCAGGCTGATCTTGGGCAGTAGATATCTCTGAATTAGTTCTCGGTGATGGCATTTATATTTCTGAAAATAGTTTCCCCTCAGAATTCTGCCATTTGCAGAATGATGCAGGAGACCTTTACTTTGGCAACACACTGTATTATTCCCAGCAATTTCATCTTGCCTTTCTTCCTCTTGGATTTTTTTTTTTTTTACAAAAAAAACATCTCTGCCCATCTGGTGTCTTTTCACCAATCTTTGAAAGGCAGCCAACCAATTCTGAGCATTCAAGAAGGGATTCCTCAGCTGCGTTGAACTCTTTAGAGCAATGTTTTCCCACCTCAGCCACTTTAAGGTATGTGAACTTCTACCCCCAGAATTTCCCAGCCAATCCTGAGAGTTGAAGTCCACCCATCTGAGGTTGGAAAACAGTGATTTAGAGAGAGGGGGTAAAAGTTAAGCCAAAAGTTCAGTTTTGAACACTGGAAGGCAAAAAGGGCTGGTGATATTTCATCGATACCATTAGTTTCAGTTTCCTACCATTCTTGGAAGGAGGCTCAAATCTTGACCTACCCTGTGACATTGTGCCGTTTCTTGTCCGTCAAAGTGAACCAAATCTTTGTTGATAAGGAAGGACTATCATCCTATGCTTGCTTCAGAGCCCAGAAATTGGGACTTTCATGCTTCTCATTTCCCCTATAGCTACATGGCATGTTGCGAGTCATTCTGGAACCCCTCATTGGAGATGTCCCAATCGTAGGAGCTCTTACCCTGTTTTTCATTCGTCGGCCAGTAAGTATTCTGGCATATTCCTGGTGTTTTCCCAAACTGCCAGTCAATTGTTGTTGTTATTGTTTCACACCCATCTTAAATTTGTGATATTGGGCACCTCAAGCAGCTAAAGCAGACACAAAAACAATAAACAAAATACAGATAAAGCAACAAAAGATATAAAATTATTAAAACCAGTTAAAACCATCAAACAACTTACAATCCGTACATCACAATCTGTACAAGTATCTTGCAGATTCAACACATTGCTAGATCCCCAAGCACAATGACATGTCCATAGCTCTAGATCCTTTCACAAAGGCAGTGGCATTGGGGCCAATCTAACCTCCTTTTGGGATGATGTTCCAAAAGGCACGTGCTAAATACAAAGAACAAGGAATAGACAAAATTATTTTAAAAAGAAAGCTCTAAAAAAGAAACAAAAACATGCAGGGCGTATATTCATACATTACTAATCTATATTGATATGTTATTGATTCATCAGTTGTTGGTAACATCAATTTTGCAGTCCACTATATAGTTGGAGCCATCTGTTTGTCTTTGCAGTGCTGAATAATACATTGTTTAGTTGTAAATAAAGTATAGAAAATCTACTTTCTTTGTCCAGCTGTTAACTCCCTGTGATAGGAATAAAGTTCAAAAGAATATCGACATCTGAAAACGTTGAATCACAAAGTTGAATTAACACAGACCATCTTTTCCCAAGTGAAGAGTGTTAGACTCTGTAAAAACATATAATAAAATAAAGCAGGGGGGTTAAACTCAAGCCCGGTGGACTGAATCCGGCCTGCGGGGTGCTTAGATCTGGCCCACGGGGTTGCCCTGGAAACAGCAAAGGACTGGCCTGCAGTGCCTCTGCCAGTGAAAACGTGACAGCCCTGAGTTCCATTTTCACTGGCAGAGGTTTGCAGGAGGCCGTTGCAGGCAAAAACGGAGCTCAGGAGCCCGTTTTTGCTGGCAGAGTGCTCAGGCCACCACGGGCACCCGCAACACGAGTGATGTCAACCTGGCCATGCCCCCTGGCCACGCCCCCTCCCCGGCCCTCCCGAGGTCAAACACAACCCTGATGTGGCCCTCGGTGAAATTAAGTTTGACACCCCTGTAATAAAGCATTAGTGTCATTGCATCTCCAAAACCTAACCATTTACTCAGGCCTTCTCTAGATGTAGAAGTAATTTCTGAAATAATATTTCGTGTTGAAAAATTCATCACCTGTTGGGTCATCCTTTTAGGGATATTCCCTTACCAAATTCCCTTAATGCCATGAATGATGATAGAATTTTGAATGTGCTGCCTTCACTGGAAAAGTTGGGATACCCTCAGAGTTGCATCTGCCTTGAAAATAGTTCATGTTGAACTGTATAGCACAGTCAAACATCAGCACAGGAAATGTTTTATGACATTTGGTATTATGTCATAAACTGTTTAGCCCACGTTGAACTGTATAGCTAAGTCAAACTCAGTACAGGAAATGTTTTATGGTATTTGATAATTATATCATAAAGTGTTTTATGACAATGTTTATGTTATAAACTGTTTTATAAAATTTGCCAAATTTCAGTACTTTGGGAATTATGGGTCTCGGATTTTGGACACTCTCTTTAGGTCATCCCATTTGACATACCTTGGTTCAAAAATTGTTGCCCTACAGTGCACTGTTTTACCTGAGTTAAAGGTTACAGGAATGAAAGCTGTAATAGTACACACACACACACACACGACAGTTATAAAACGTTTTAAAAAGTTAGTTAAAAAGCAAAATAAACAAAAAAGATTTTTAAAAATATTATAAAAAGGAGGACATCCAGAGGGCCAAGTGTGGTTGTTATCTGCATGTGTCTCAGTGATAATGCCAATTTCATGCATCCCCTATCTTCCTACTTTGGTCAATTACCCATTTGACTGATAGTCATCTGTTACTGATTCTTCTGTTTGTCAGTACCCTACAAAAATAAGTTTAACAAAGGACAGTGTATTTTGAGTGTTAAAAATAATGTTGCTTTTTCATAGACTCTTGATTATACCCATTCAAATGCCATTGGTTCAAGTGTTGTGGGATAAAGCCATTTGTTGAAGCTTTGGATTTACATGTAGTAGAGCTTCCTGATAAAACAAATACTAGAAAGTTATATGTATTTTATATAAAGTCTATCATTAGACAATCTCTCAAATAATCTGCCACAATACACAGCATTATGAAAAGATCTTTGCAATACCTTCAATCTCGATTATTTCATTGCTAGCAACCCTCTACAGTAGATCTACTACTAACTTCTACATTGCACGTTTTTTCCAGGCTCTGGACATTAATTGGACAGGAATGACCAATCTATTGGACATCCCTGGACTGAGGTAAATTTATGGTGGCCCTAACTTTCTGGAAGGTTATAAGAGAAGCGCAAGAAGGAAATGAACATAACTGTTTCTGGAAAGACCTAGGGATGTATCGGCCAAAACTGCTTGGGAAGGCATCTTTTGTGAACCCAGGTTGCAGCCTGCTGTGGAGCTAAATGTGTAAGAGAACCAAGAATAGCAAGATTTTATAGGCTGAAGGAAAAACTTAAAAGAGGAAGAAAATTGAGTTTATTGAAGGGGAATATTCTGAATGCAGAACGACATTGAGAGATATTGGAGGAGCTTATGTTTGCATGAGGTAACTTGTTGAGAGAGCATGATTAGCAGATTATTAAGTAGTAGCATGACCAGCAGGATCTGTTTTCCTCAACAGCTCACTGTCTGACACAATGATCATGGACTCCATTGCCTCTTTCTTGGTTCTCCCCAACCGCTTGCTCATCCCACTGATCCCTGATCTCCATGAAGCAGCTGAACTCCGTTGTCCAATTCCCAGGGTAAGGCAAAATTACTGGTGAGATGAATGTTATTGCTTGGTGAGTTAGAGTGGCGGACATGATCTTCTTTCTCCCTTCCAGGGCATTGTCCGTGTATATCTAATGGAAGCTAAGAACGTGCAGTCCAAGGATAAGTACATTAAAGGGATGATTGAGGGCAAGTCAGATCCATATGCCATTGTGCGTGTTGGAACCCAAGTCTTCACCAGCAAAGTCATAGATGAAGACCTCAATCCCAAGTGGAATGAAATGTATGAGGTAATTATCTGCCCGATAGTGGTAATTTAAATATAAATGTTTAGGGATGCTACACGTCATGTCTAATCTCCCTTCTTATCTTAGCTTTTCCATTTCATGCAATACAACTATCAGTGCTTTCCTTTCTCTGTTGGAAAAAGCACTCCTATAGCCTACACAATTAGTGGTATCTGCTCTGACTCCCCACCTCACTGTCCCTACAGTTTGTTGTACACGAGGTACCAGGGCAGGAACTGGAGGTGGAACTGTTTGACAAAGATCCCGATCAGGATGACTTCTTGGGCAGGTGAGAAGCTGGGTGGGTTTTGGTTTCAAGTCAAGCAGGAAATTGAGACCTAATTGAATGGGTGATGGTGGATTAGAAACTGGAACTTCACTGCTGGAGATGATTGGGACAGTAGTGAAAAAATTAGAAATAGTTAAAAATCCAGGCTAAAGATCAGCAGCTCAAGAAGTTGGATATATGAAGTCTGAATAAATCTGACTGTATCTTGGGCCTATTCATTAAAATCCTAGAATTGGTGGATATACCTTTATCAGCATCTTCTTTCTTTTCTCAGGATGAAGCTGGACTTTGGAGAGGTGTTCAGGGCTCGTGTGTTAGAGGAGGTGAGCACTGAGGAAGGAAGATGGCTGATTCATACCTAGAACCAACCATAGGTTGGTTAAACCCAACTACAAGTGTACATATAGTCCAGTGGTGGAATTCAGATTTTTTACTACCGGTTCTGTGGGAGTGGCTTAGTGGGCGTGGTGTGGCTTGGTGGGCATGGCAAGGGAAGGATACTGCAAAATCTCCATTCTCTCCCCACTCCTGGAGGAAGGATATTGCAAAATCTCCATTCCCACCCCACTCTGGGGCCAGCCAGAGGTGGTATTTGCCGGTTCTCCGAACTACTCAAAATTTCTGCTACCAGTTCTCCAGAACCTGCTGAATTTCACCCCTGGTACAGTCATGAATAGAGAATCTTCAGCTAAATGAAAATAAGGGGATCTATAAAGGCTACGGGGGGTGGGGGGGGGAGGCAGAGAATAGGATGGTAGAGAGATTTTAAAAGTGTCATAGAACTTTTGTATGTGTCTATAACAACTTGTACCATATATCTTACAAAAGCAAAAACAACTTGAAGTCCAGAACTATAAACAGCCACAAAAGCATCTTCAAATGTTGCTACAAAATTATAATTTTAATAGAAGGAAACTCCTAACTAAAGGGAGTATATTCCAATTAACTGAATTGATTTCACTTAAAGCAATATTAACTTTTGCCCTTTTCCGATATACAAAATGTAGTCCTGCTACATCACTCAAGATCAGAGTTTGATTTTTTTTTTTTAATTTGATTTATATGCCGCCCTTCTCTGGAGACTCAGGGCGGCTTACAATGCGCTAAGCAATAGCCTTCATACTTTTGTATATTTATACAAAGTCAGCTTATTGCCCCCACAAACTGGGTCCTCAATTTACCTACCTTAGAAAGGATGGAAGGCTGAGTCAACCTTGAGCCTTGGTGAGATTCGAACCTGCAATAATTGCAGGCAGCTGATGTTAATAACAGGGCTTTAGACCACTGTACTATCCAAGGCTCTATATTTTCACACACCCCCCCCCAAAAAAAAAGGTTATGCATCCCTGAGTTATAGGAACAAATCTCTGTTGGTAAATATTAAGGGTTTTCCTATCCATAGAGAATGTCTAATTTGCTTTCCTGACAGTGGTTCCCGTTACAAGATGGGGGCCAGGCTCGTGTGCATTTACGTCTGGAATGGCATACACTCATGTCAGATGTTTCCAAGTTGGATCAGGTGAGTGCAAACACTTAGAGAAGAAACATGTGGTTTAGTGGTGTTTTGGGGGTGGCAATATCTGAGTCATTCCTCTTTGTGAAAATAAGAAGAGTATGCCAAGTTATTGCTTACCCTGATGGACAAAGGACTCCAGAGTCTTGGTTTTTCCTATCTAGTTACTTGAGTTTCTTTTTACTTGGAGAAGCCAAAGATTGGTGAGTCTCAAAGCTTCAAATTAGACTTTTAGAGGAAACTTTCCTTAGAGAAATATACATATTATGAGAACTAGGTAGGATTCTGGATTAAATTTGGACCATGAATTGCAAATTGACATGTTTTTATTATTTCCACAAGGCAAGCAGGGTTCTGCGGCTTGGAAGGCATGATGGGAAACTAACTGGGGAGTTGGGGGAATAATCTCAGAAAAATGCCCTGATATGAACTGGTGTGAAGATGAGCACACCTTTAGAAGAAAGTTTAAAATGAAAAATGGCTTGTAAACATCTTATCTTGTTAAGACTATGTTGAGAGCCACAATTGGGTGTCTTGTGAGATGGGAGATATGCTATAGGATATAGATATGGTAGATGTTGTGTAAAAATGCTAATTAATGCTGTTACATTTCTTATATGCTATTTGAAGGTTCTTCAGTGGAACAAAACTATCTCCTCAAAGCCAGATTCTCCGTCAGCAGCCATCTTGATGATATATTTAGACAGAGCACAAGACTTGCCAGTGAGTAGTCACAAGTTAACATTTCCTTCTCAAAAGGTTCCTTTATTTCACCCAAAGTCACTTTTTAATCTGAAATGGGGCAGAGCTTGGGTGTGAATTTGAAAGTTGATAAGTTTGTCCTATCCCAAAATTGGAAACTCTGGGAGTTGCAACAATTGGGAAGGCATGGGCAGAGTGATGGGGCAAAGCAGCCACAAGCTAATGTCTTTTTTTAAGCCGCTTATTTATACATGAAATTCATACATTACCTCCATCATGTTGGACTCTAGTTAGTTTACAACTATTTATTATAAAAATATGATCATAAATATCCTATTGTGACCAGCACCAGTGTTTTAGCCACAGTGTTCTTTCTGTGTATGTGTTTTCTTTGCTTATATTGTAACTGATACTTAGACATCAGTAGTCCAGGTACATAAAAGGTAGACCTGTTCCAATAAACACTAGAGATAAACTTGTAAAAGATGTTAAAGAGCTCGTTGCAATGCAGCTTGCATGATGCAGTTTTGTACAGAAAATATTCTGCCATGTGGCCTAAGTTTGATCACCTTGTAAAATTTAAAGGTCTGTGCATTAGTTAATGTAGGTAGACAAAATTACCGTAACTTCAGGGTTGATCAGTTTATTAAGTCATCCAAGTTTGTGTTGAGTTTCTTCTTAACTTAAAGTTCTATAAATGAAAGGTGGGGAGCTTTTTTCTTAGATATGTTGATCTAAAATTTTGCCAGGCTATTTTTCTAAACACATATCCTACTACTGGTAACTATATTCTTCATGACAACTTTTACTTCATCTCTAGCCCACTGCAGAAGCAGTTTACCTTCATCTTTAGCTATTCTGGTATAAAGTTATTTAAGCCTTTCACATAAGCATTCTGTGAACATAAAAGCCTACACACCTACTTTCCCTGACAATAAGACCTACCCTGAAAATAAGCCTTAGCCTGATTTTAAGAGTTGTGCTAATATAAACCCTACCCCAAAAATAAGCCCCAGTTAAGGTCATCATCAGCTGGGAGGTATGTGGCCAGCAACTGCTGCCTCTAAATTGTTCAACGATGCTGTAAGAACAGAGGATCCTCCTAAGTCTTCTTTTAAGACTGGAGGAATCTACATGAAAGAAGCTGTGAGGAATGGAACATCACAGGTTGGGCATCAAAAGTGTATGCTGATACTGATCTCCCAAAAGTATTGCCTGTAGCAAGGAATGCTGTGAGATACAGATCCAAAATCCCTAAAAGTTCTTAGATTAATCCAGCAGAATAGAGTGAGCTGGAAAGGATCTTTAGAGGTCTTCTAGTCTAACCCCCTGCTTAAGCAGGAGACTCTATAGCATTTCAGATAGGTGGCTGCCCAGTCTTTTCTTAAAAACCTGCAGTGATGAAGAATCTACAACTTCTGAAGGCAAGTTGTTCCATGGATTAATTGTTCTTCCTCACTGTTAGGAAGTTCCTCCTTAATTCCAGGTTGCTTCTCTCCTTGATTAGTTTCTGTCCATTGTTTCTTGTCTTGCCTTCTGTTGCTTTGGAAAATAAGTTGACTCCCTCTTCTTTGTGGCAGCCCCTGAAATACTGGAATACTGCTATCATGTCATCCCTAGTCCTTCTTTTCTCTAGACTGGCCATACCCAATTTCTGCCATCATTCTTCATGGTTTTGTCTCCAGGCCCTTAATCATCTTAATTGCTCTTCTTTGCACATTTTCCAAAGTCTCAACATCTTTTTTGTAATGGGATGACCAAAACTGGATGCAGTATTCCAGATGTGGTCTTACTAAGGATTTATAAAGCGGTACTAATACTTCACGCGATTTTGATTTTATGCCTGTTTATACAACCAAGAATTGTATTAGCTTATTTGGCTGCTGCCACACACAGCTGGCTCATGTTTAAGTGATCGTCCACTAGGACTCCAAGGCCCCTCCCACAGTTACTGTTTTTGAGCTAGGTCTCGCCTAGCTCTATACTTTTACTTTTGGCTTTTCCTGTCTAGGTGTAAAACCTTGCTTTTCTCCACATTAAATTCCATGTTGTTGGATAGGGCCCATTGTTCAAGTCTGATCAAGATGTTTTTGGATCCTAAATTTGTCTTCTGGGGTGTTGGCTATTCCTGCCAGCTTAGTATTATCTGCAAATTTGATGAGTTTTCCTTCTATTCCCTCATCTAAGTCATCTAAGATTCTCCACTATGGCCTTCCCAGATGAATACTATCCTTTATCTCCTCTTACTTTACTCAGCTGAAGAAATCTAGTAAGGAGCCCAATCCTATGGTCCAGCTATCAGTTCAGGATGTCACTCGGGAGAGCCGGGTAAGAATTTTTATTTTTTTCTACTTGCCTTCCATTTGTAGCCATTTGATGTACTGTATATATGTGGAAATACTGGTAGCATATTGTAGATTTACAAGGTGAAATGCATCTTGTCCCATTTCCTCCAAATTGTAACATCTCATAGAAACAGCTCATAGGTGGAAAGGCTGGTTGTAACTTTTATCATCCATTCGGGTATCTAAATTCAGAACGGTAGCAGCTTGCTTGGAGGGCTTCAGACAAGTGTGAATTTTAGCATGAGATTTGGGTGCCAGGTTGCTCTCTCCTCTGTTTCACATTGTGACAGTAAAGCACGACAAAGAGGATGAGTGAGCGCTAGAAACTAAATCTTGGGAACATTGAAAGAACTTGCAGTATTTGGCTTGGAGAAGAGTGAGGAAGGAAGGCTATGACAATGCTATTCAAATGCCGGAAATTATGTCATACAGAAGAAGATCAACACCTCCTATTAATCGTAGAATGCAGTCTGAATTACAGATAGGCAGATGCCAGTTGAATATTAGGAAAAAATGCTCTAGTAGAGAAAGCTGTTTGCCAGATCTAATTCCTGAGAGAGGTCGGTCCTATCAATCAAAAGAATGCTGTTTCTAACTCTGTCTACAGAGGGCAGTAGTATTCCATTGTCATTTTTCTCCAAGTACTATATTATAACTTTCTTTCTTTCTTTCTTTCTTTCTTTCTTTCTTTCTTTCTTTCTTTCTTTCTTTCTTTCTTTCTTTCTTTCTTTCCTTCCTTCT
>WNWU01000036.1:10978998-11046257 GCA_012654045.1 Ptyas mucosa
ATACAGGTAAGGCTCCTATTCTCTTCCAAACCCATCCAGCCACTTTCAGCACAACAGCAGCTGCAGAAATCCTTCTTTTTGACCCCATAGGTCAAAGATGACAACCGTCAGACCACTCTGGGCTCCATCACAATCCACTTGTCCCGCCTTTTAAGCGCTGATAATCTGACCCTGGACCAGTGGTTCCAGCTGGAAAATTCTGGACCTAACAGCCGTATCTACATGAAACTCATTATGCGGGTAAAAAGCTTTGGGTTAAGGTTGGGTTAGGACTTGGGAAATGATACAGAGGTTTCCCTTTCATCTTCAGTTCTAGCTCTTTGTAAAAATGCAGTACATACACCAACTTGTGAAATCCACAAAGCGTTTTATTTCAAAAAGGAGTTGGAAAAAATAGAGAGACCCATTGATTCTATACTGTTTCTGTTTTGAGTGGGAATCTCTTTTTCTGTTTGTTTAGCAATAGCAATAGCATTTAGACTTATATATACCACTTCATAGTGCTCTACAGCCCTCTCTGAGTGGTTTACAGATATATTGCTCCCAACTATCTGGGTCCTCATTTTACCCACCTCGGAAGGATGGAAGGGTGAGTCAACCTGGAGCCTGGTGAGATTTGAACTGCCAAATTGCAGGCAGCCAGCAGAAGTAGCCTGCAGTACTACACTCTAACCACTGCACCACTGTTCTTCCCTGATTCCAGTGGTGGGATTCAGCCAGTTCGCACCACTTCAGGAGAACCGGTTGTTAATTTTCTGAGCAGTTTGGTGAACTGGTTGTTGGAAGAAATCATTAGGGCAGAGAACCGGTTGTTAAATTATTTGAATCCCACCTCTGCCTGATTCCAATGCTTTGTCATCAAGTTTCCTTTCCCCAACATGCTACAGTGAATGAGTTCTTATGGATATTTAAAAAGATAGCACATTTCCCTACCCCACCCCACCCCACCGAGATTTGGTTTTCTTTACTTCTCTCGGAGCAACATCAGGGGCCAGCAGAGAGTGTTGGGAAGTTTCTCCTCTTAAGCTGTGAGAAATACGATTTGCAGATTAAAATGAAATTTCTAGCTGATTCTTAAAGCCTGGCTTTATGTGATATGTAAGAGCTAGGCCCAAATCCTCTTGTGGCTTTATCTACTGGGCATAAATTTTTGTTCTTATTGTCCCCTTCACATTAGCTCAAAAATCTCTGCTAGCTGCAGAGTGAGGAAATATGCAGATGAAATACTTTCTCCTTATGTACTGTACTTTTCGGAGTATAAGACACACTTTTCTTATAGTGAGGGAAGAAATGTTGGTGCATCTTATACACTGAATACAGCCATTTTTGGCCTCCTGAAACACCACCCCGCGTGTCCCATTTTTGCCAAACACAGGCCCATTTTTGCCAAAAACACACCCATTTTTTTGCGAAAATGGGGTGCCCAGAGGGTTTGGGAGGCCTGCCGAGTGCTCCTGGGGGCTGGGGAAGGCAAAAACTTCTTTTTTCTTGTTTTCCTCTTCGAAATCTTGGTGCGTCTCATAGTCAAAAAATACGGTAGTAAGAACAGGTTTTTTGGGGAGCGGGGGAAAGCTGGGAAAATTGTGGAATTTCTTTGGAGAATCTCATCCTTCTGGCAGCACAGAAGGAAGAAAAGAATCTTTTCCAGTCACAGCTGCTTTCAAGAAAAGAAAAAAGTTTGGGGAGGGTCTACCATAAATTTTCTGCATAATAATTTTTGTGGCCTTATTGTCCTAGGTATAAAGGGGGATTCATGCCTTTTACTGCTAGTTAAACTTAAATACAAGTAGTCCTCGACTTACAACAGTTCATTTAGTGATTGTTTGAAGTTCCAACAGCACTAAAAAAAAGTGATTTATGACCATTTTTCACACTTGTGACCATTGCAGCATCCCTGTGGTCACGTGATTTACATTCTTGACAACTGATGCTTCACAACTAACTCACATTTATGATGGTTGCCGTGTCCCGGAGACATGATCCCCTTTTGCGACTTTCTGACAAAAGCAAAGTCAATGGGGAAACCAGATTTCACTTAACAACCCTGTTACTAATTTGACAAATGCAGTGATTCACTTAACACCTGAGGCAAGAAAGGTCATTAAAATAGGGCAAAACTCACTTAACAAATTTCCCACTTAGCAACCTAAATTTTGGGCTCAACTGTGGCCATAAATTGAGGACTACCTATATTGCACTCCACGGGACTAAGCAGTATATCTAGCTATATAAGCAGCCCCAGGGTTATGCTTCAACATTCAATCTGACTTGATGTGTTGGTCCAACACCATCAATGACAAGTCCAAGGTTGGGCCTGGCAAGAAATGGCATCATGTACACAAATCTGGAAACCAGAGGCTAAATAAGATCTATCAATAGATTTATAATATTAGTTCTACAGATTGGACTTTGGTGATAAAGAGCTGGATACAAGGTCGTTGGGATTTCTCAAACTGTTTAGTGAACCTGTCACTTTAGCCATGAGCTAGAATCATGCATTGAAGATCTTTGAAGATCTCTTTTAAATCTGCATGTCCAGAAATAAACTCCTATTTGTCTAGGTCCAGCTTTGTCTGGCTCCATGGTTCACTCGGCTGTGAGAGGCAAGAATGTCTCTTCACTGAAGTTTTCAAGCAAAGACTGGAACCACATTCTTCAGAACTGCCTGCATTTATTTCTAATATGCATTCCTGTACTAATAGTGGTTTAGATTTGATTGTTAAAATGACTTCTTCTCATTCCATATAATTGGATGTGTCCAGGTTTGCAATAGGCAGCTATAGCTAATGAGAGGCAGCTATTGCAACCTCATTGTTGGGTTGAGAGTCAGCAGTTCCTCAGTTTATCTTTGCCCGGGTGCTTATCCTGATTTTCCATGATATAACTATAATTTTTTCAGGTATTATATCTGGATGCCCCTGAAGTCTGTTTCAATACCAAACCACGTCCCCCAGGAAATCTGAATGTCACAGAAAGCCCCCATCTGGGTAGCAGTGTCGATGAGCCTTCTCGGCCCACCAAGGCCAGTCCAGATGCTACTTTTGGCACTGAGGTAAGACTACACATTCTCCACACCCAACCTTAATAGTTAGTCATGCCTTTTGGTAAGATAGGGGACCTTCTAAGCCAGTGGTCCCCAACCTTTTTGGCACCAGGGACCGGTTTTGTGGAAAACGATTTTTCCATGGACCGGTCACCTCCAACTATGTACCCTGGTTCCTAATAGGCCACGGATCAGTACCAGTCCATAGGTTGGGGATCCCTGTTCTAAGCTATCACTTCAAACTTGGAGATAGACCAGATTTGCTGTCCTTTATGGATGTTAATGATCTAAACATATGTAACTTGGCGATTAAGATCGTACATACATTGAGGTACAAGCAACTCTTCAACTTGTCAAAATGACATTTCAACTCATTTTTAAAAAAGGAGAGTATGAAATTCCCTCCTTAAGTCTTGCTATTTTTACAGAAAATGTGGACAAAGTTTTAATCAACATAAGTTCAGTTATGCTATTCATGTTGTGGCCCCCAAAGCCTCTTCTTAACTGATCTCAAAATAACCCAACCCAGCTGCCATGAAAACATAAATAGTTTTGCTGTTAGTCAAAATAAGAACATAAGCTTCCTGTTGTCATTTGGCTGATACTGTGGGATCTAGCTAAAAGTCTTCTAGTCTAGTTTCCTATAATGACCAGCCAGAACTCTCCAAGAAGCTCTGAAAATAACAGCTCTCTCCAATTCTCTAAACTTGTGGGCTTCAGTTCCCAGAATTCCCTTACCATCTTGGTTATTGCTAAGAATCCTGGGGGTTGAAGTCCGCATACCTGGAACGGCTCAGTCACATACACAGATTGGTTATCTGTCTCTGAATATGAAAGACAATGGAGAAAGTAACTGTTCTTTGCAGTTGTCTTTTGATAGTTATGGTAGCATAAATAAGCACCCATGTTTGTTTGTTTGTTTAACTGCGATATTAAATTAATAAATACTATATATCAAATTAAATTAATATTTAAATTTATATATCAATATTTATTTACAATATGTATGAGTATAGCAGTAGCACTTAAGGGTTATATACTGCTTCACAGTGCTTTACAGCCCGCTCTAAGCAGATTACAGAGTGAGCATATTGCCCCCAACAATCTGGGACCTCATTTTACTCACCTCGGAAGGATGGAAGGCTGAGTCAACCTTGAGCCTGGTGAGATTTGACCTGCCAAATTGCAGTACTGCATTCTAACCACTGCGCCACCACAGCTCAATATAAATGAAATTAATTAAGATTTATATATCAATATTTATAATAAGTATACATAAAATTATTCTAGTCAAATTTATATAACAGCCGCCTCACTGTCTAAGTGAGTGAGCAGTATGCAAGTAAAAATCGATAAAATCCAGATAAAAATCCCTACAAAAATTAACAAAGTTTAAAAGGCAGAGAGGGAGTGGCCTCTAGCCACCAGCCACCCTCAGGGTTGTATCCCATTCTTAGATTCCCCATGCTAATTGACAGAGACAAGTCTTAACAGTCTTTTGGGAAGTGGATTTATTAGTCAAAACCATTTTTAGAAAGGTGAAACAAATAAATAAAAGGAAACAATATCTGTTCGCTGCAATAGAAGTTCCAAATCTGTTTGAAAGTAGATTTTTAGTTGCAGACTGGACGTTTTTTGCTGGTCATCTGCAACAAATAGTTTATTTGTTATTTAATCCAGGATGCAGCTTCAGAAGGCTATAAATCTGAAACTTGTGTCATGCCTAATACATCCTTATGTATTTTCCACATAACAAATACTGATTTCAAGTTATAATACATTTGTAATCAGAGAAACAGATTTGAGGGGTGGAGAAGGGGAGATAGACAGGCTCAGTTCTCAAGCACTGTAATTCCAGTAGATGCAATCAAGAGATTTACACATTCCTGATTACAGTGCTCCCATTACAGCTTGCTCCTCCCTAGATAAAGACCTGGGCAGCTGTATCTCTGATTATGGTCTGATAGTTTTGTTATTGTCTTTTATCACTGCTTCAGATTTTGCAGATTTTGCTTCATTACAATTGCTGTGCTTTTTATCCCATTGTGTTTTACCATTCGGAAGTGGGTAAAGAGAAAATACAGATCTTAATAAATAGAATAGTGATCATACTTTTAACAAAGTATATAGCATCATAGATTTTGGACATGACATAAAAGTAGGTCAGACAAGAAACCAATGGACAATTTTTTATTGTAACAGCTGCCTAACAGAACTTTGCAGGTCTGAATGTGCTTCTCCTACTCCACTTTATTGTTGTATGAACTAGAGAGAGGCCTGTATTAAGTTGTTTACTCAAACCAATTTCTTGAAATGGGCTCAAGCCCTGTTAACTGGCTGTTCCCTTGGTAGCAACTCTTCTTGTCCTTCAAGGCTGACCCTTTGTCCTTTTTGCTGCTGACCAAATTCTGTCTGATTTTAGGAAAGTTAAATGATCTGGGCATTCAGAATCTTATTTGAGTCTCTTCCTTATTCCATCCTGCTTAAAGAGAGTTGAATTACTGTAATTAAAACCGAGAAGATTTAAGAAATCCATGGAAACCTGACTAAATCCCATTGTGTTGAATGATGGTGTTGATAGATCTGGCATGCAAAATTGTGTTTCCTCTCATTGAATTCCAGAGTGTAATTCGCATTCATGTGCTGGAAGCGGAGAACCTAATTGCCAAGGATAATTTCATGGGTGGGATGATTAAGGGCAAGTCAGACCCATATGTCAAGGTGCGCTTGGGAGGCCAGAAGTTTCGCAGCAGAGTCATCAAGGAAGATCTCAATCCTCGCTGGAGCGAGATCTATGAGGTGAGTATACACCCCATCTCCTTCCACGCATATATTAAAACTGTATCATCCTCAACCTCTTTATTATTGACTTCTCAAAGAGTTGGATTTGATGGGGAAATACAATCATACTAATTTTTAGGACTATATATTTGTACTGTATCTGACTTTGTAACTGAACTCCTATCTGGGTAATAGAAAGTAGATAAAAGATTCTTTTTCAAATATGACTGACTGAATATTGGTCAAGTCTGATTTCTGAAACACATCACGCGCGAAGTATCTTTTTCAGTAATCAAGTAGTAAAGGAGTCTGTATTTCTGGTTTGATGTTCATTTGAATATATTTAGAACAAATCCAAACAGAACAAAAAAAAAAATCAAATAATAGTTGGTTTAGGGATTGGTCTTGGAAATATTTCACTTCCAGCTGTTAGAAACATACTCTGAGAGCTTATGCACTGAAGACAAATTCCTTGTGTGTCCAATCACACTTGGCCAATAAAGAATTCTGTTCTATTCTATTATTATATATGGCCATCTTTGTAGAAGCTGCCACTCATCCAAAGTTGTCACAGAGGAGCATTTGGAAGCCTTGCTCTGAAGTGGCTTCAGAGCTGGCAACTAAAGTGCCTAAATCCAACTCTGACATCCCTTGTAACTCCAGGAGGGATTCAGTTTTTTCAATGCTTTTTACATGTCCCAAATGCCAGAACAATTCAAATCTCACTGGAAAGTAATAGGGGTGTGTTTTTTTTTCTTTAATGCTCTCCCAGCAACAACAAAAATCAAATAACCAAAATCCAGGTAGTTTTGGATTGTCTATTTGATGATTTCCATTCCCCCCCTTCCCCATCCATGAAGCCTCTGCGCATGAGTAATTAGAATATGTCTTCCACTATTTTTTCCCATTGGCATGTTGAAAAGTATTTGCAAGTTAGAAATTCTAAGCAGTATCATTCTCTGTGCATAACCTTGGTTTATTACCAAAACTTTAAAGACATTATATTCATAGGTAGCAAAATAGAAACCAGGGCGAGTTGAGAAATCTCTTTTCACAGCCAGCAAGATAAAGAAAAAGAATCAGCCACTGATGTGTTCATGGATGTTTTAATTTAGGGTTTGCTGTTGGATTTTTTTTTAAATTCCCAAAGTTAGTTTATAATCTTTAGATTTCTTACAGTGTCCCATGCAAAAGCCTTGTTGGACTTTGAAATCAATCAAGCTTGGATAAAGGTTCTCATCTGCAAAAGGGAATAAGTAGCATGCAGCTAATTCCTGCCTTCCTCACAACATGAATCTTGAATTGATAATTGAAAGGAGTGGAATAGGAATAGGAATAGGAATAAGAATAGAATAGAATAGAATAGAATAGAATAGAATAGAATAGAATAGAATAGAATAGAATAGAATAGAATAGAATAGAATTCTTTATTGGAGAACTGTGATTGGACACACAAGGAATTTGTCTCTGATGCATAAGCTCTCAGTCTACATACAACAACAGAGTGATAGATCGTATAGCATAGACCATAGCTACAATCATTAATCATAAGATACAACAAAGTGATAAATCATAGATACCAATAGAAGGTAGTAGGAAAGATGAGAAGATGAGAAAGGGATGTTTATTTACTGGATAGATATGTCTAACCATTTAATTAACTAAACGAATAACTGAATCTCAACCCTTTCTCTTTGCAAAGAAGTAGGGCCAATTTCCAGGATATGGGGTTCTACCTCCTAGCTTTTTCATTGTTGGTTTAATACACTGAATAATTCGAGAGCTGGAATCAGAGCAAATATTAGCTTTCTTTCACTCCTATTTCATTAAAGACTCTACTTCGATCATTGCTACTGGCTTTTCTTCTGTACAACAGTCCACTTTTTTTCCTAGGTCATTGTGAGTAACATCCCAGGACAGGAAGTAGAGTTCGACTTGTACGATAAAGATGTTGACAGAGATGATTTCCTGGGGAGGTAAGTTTAGAGCCAGGAAAAAAATAGGACCCCAAAAAAAGATCACTGCTCCCTCATTCTGAATGGGAAACCAAAGAAGGCACTTAGTTATCCCAGATTCTGCATGGAATAGAAGAGGGATTATTACTTTCCTAAAGATTTAATCTCACAGCCACATTTGTCTACGCTTTCTTTTTGGCAGAGAAAGCTAGTCCTGGGGAGTTGGGCCTCTCACTCAGCTCCCAGTAAAGTTACTTTTGATAAGGAGGAAGTAAAGCATAAGGAAGGAAGACCTTTCTTTAATGCTGTGACTCTTGTAACTTTCCCCTTCCTCCAGGTGCAAGATCCCTCTGAAGCGTGTGCTAATCAACAAGTTTGTGGATGAGGTAAGATTGTGCGTGGAAGCAGATAAGGAATTGGACTGGGACTGAGGAGACCCATGTTCACGTTTATTCTTAAACGTGAGGAGACTGAGGAAACCCAGGTTTACGTTTACCTTTAGACGTGAGGAGACTGAGGAGACTCAGGTTCATGTTTACCTTTAGACGTGAGGAGACTGAGGAGACTCAGATTCACATCTACCCTTTGTACCACTTGCTCTGTCTCAGCCCAATTTGCCTTGCAAGGATATTCTTGTCTAGGTAAAAGGAAGGAAGATATCCATGGGAATCATCTTGAGGTCTTAAAGGAAGTATATAAATCTGACCAAGAACTAAATAAAAGGAGACTCTCTTAATGGCAGTGGGGAGGGTTGAGGACATGCTGATCAGCCACCAAACGCTCTTATCTCCTTCCTGTTGCAGTGGCTCCCTCTAGAAGACGTGAAATCAGGACGCCTCCATGTGAAACTGGAGTGCCTGCCCCCTATACCCAGTGCCGCAGAGCTGGAGCAGGTAACAGAGGCTTTCAGAAAGAGAATGCCATGTGGACTGGAATTGGGAGGTGGGGAAGAAGGTTATTCATTTTTAAAGAGGTTAAACTATTCAGATGCAATAACAACAGCAATGCCATTCCCACCATTTATGGTTCATTCTCAGATTTTCTTATCCAGGAGAACAAATCAGCAAGGGGGTTGTTTATTTTTTTCTCTTCTTCGTTTGATGGGTTATGAAAAGCATGGTGAAAACCAGAATCAGAGGTGGTTTGTATCGGAACACAGTATCTGAACACCTTCATAGGAAATCAACAAAACTGTCTTCTCCTTTGGCTTTGCTTCTTTTGCCATAACTATGATCAAAGCCAGACAGCTGAGGGACGCTGAGCTGCGAGAGAGATTATGGGTCACCCGCAGGCCCTAAACTCTGAAGTTGGAAGGAAGGGTTCTCACGGTCACCTCCCTGGCTTTGATGGTGTGTGAAGTCGAGCAACCACTTAGCAACTGATCATCACCTCAGTTTTTCCTGCTTGCAGCATCTTCTCTTGAATATGAAAAGGGCTATTTTTGTGATGAGCCATTGCATGATGTGGGTTACCAAAGGTGTTGTATAATAATTGTTGCTTTGAAAGAAACACGTGGAAGAAATAAGCCCATCCACCTATATTCTTACAAAATGTCCTGTAATGGTGGATGGTAAAATACTTATTGTCCTAACTGTTCATCACCTTTTCCAGGTTCTGAGAGTGAACAGCTTGATCCAGACCCCAAAGAGTGAAGAACTGTCTTCTGCCCTCCTCTCTGTCTTCCTTGACAGAGCAGCTGAATTGCCAGTGAGTACCAGGAAAATGTTTCTCTGTGCACTAGATGCCTCTTAGTTCTAGGAGTGGCTATTGCAGCTAAATAATCCATGACCAGAAACTTGGAGCTGCTGATGTCATCTGAGCAATACAGTGGAGAAAAACACTAGCAGAAACAAATTTGGAACATTGTTTTTCATGGACCAGGAAAACTTGAATTCGGAGCCCACTCAGCCATTGATTCAGAGGCTAGCTAATCCAGAGATTAGCCCTGTTCCAAACAGCAAAAGCATTTTGGTAGCTGAACTGGATCATACTAGGAAGGATGAATGAAGTCTGATCCTTTCTCCATTTTATCGTTGGTGCATGTGTGTATTTGTATTCACTTGCTTTAATCTAGTCCTTATCAACCTTGTGCCCTATGGTATACAGGTAGTCCTTGAGTTAAGACTGTAAATGAGCCTGGAATTACAGTCATAAGTTGTGCCAGTTGTTAAACAGGTCACTATGTGACTGCACCTGATTTTATGAGCTTTAGTGTGACCTTATCTAAGCAAGCAGCTGATCCCCCAAAACTAAACAAACTCAGATCTGATTAGGCCTTGAATGGGAGACTGCCAGGAAATTCCTAGATCAGTGATGGTGAACCTTTTTGGCACCGAGCGCCCAAACCGGAACATGCGTGCATGTGTGTGCATACATGTGCCAGAGCCCCAAAGACCAGCTGGCCAGCGCACGTATGCCTGTTTTTTGGACATTTTTAGGGCCATTTTCTGGCCCATTTTCCGGACATTTTTCCAGCTGTTTTCAGGCTGTTTTCCAGCACTCTGGCACCTGCAAAGGCCAGCTGGCCGGCACGCATGTGCACACCGGAAACCAGAAGAGCAGCTGGTGACGGCGCGGGCCCACAGAGTGGGTTCTGCGTGCTGCCTCTGGCATGCGTGCCATAGGTTTGCCTTCACGGTCCTAGATTATATACTAGACCTCCTAGAAGAGGGTACTGGCAAGCCATTTCATACTGAAAACTGTATGGATGTGTCCATGATTTCACTAGGAGCTAAGCTTGACTGGTGCAAGTCTATCTTATACTAGACAACTTGTGCCCCAATCGGTCATCATTTCAAAGATAATTCCTCACCTAAACAGAGAGAGAGAATGACCAAGCAGTGGGAGCATGAACGACTTTCTGCCAGTTTCCCCATTGAGTTCCCTCATGGGCATCTGACAGGGAGCATCAACCTTCCCTTCTCCCTTCCCTTCCCAGCAGGCAGGTAAAATGGCTGCTGTTGGGTTGGAGAAGGAGCAAGGGATTGCAAGACTGGCTGGGAAATTGTTATGAAACATTAAAAATGAAGTTCACATGACTGCAGCAGCAGCAGCCAGTAGCCTTGTAGGCAGTCACAACTTTCCCAAATTTTATTTTCTTGGTAGTTCATTTTCTTGGGAGATCCTGGATTTTAGACACATTCTGTAAGTTAGCCCATTTGAGGTACATTGGTTGAAAAATTGTTGCTCTCTGATGAACCATTTTGCCCAGTTAAAGGTCATGAGATTTAGTAGTATATAGATATAGTAGTATATAGTAGTATATTGCATAGATGGTAGTAAATTATGTTATTTATCAAGTACACTCATATAATAGCAATTCTTCCTTTTCAATTCCCATGACTCCCTAATCCACGCAGTGACAATTCTACATACAAATACTTCTCTTCTGTTGTCCCTGTGGCAGAATACTCCTGAAATATCAGAGAGACACCAGGCTAAAATTAACCACATGCTTCTGTGCACCCCCCAATGCACAAAAGTCTTTGTAATGGGCCATCCTGTGAATATCCTTAATAGCAGAATATCATCCAACTTTCTCGTTCCCATTTTGCCAGCTCCGGAAGGGATCGAAGCCGCCAAGTCCTTACATCAGCCTGTCTGTCCGTGGTATCTTCTATAAGACAAAGGTAATGACGAGGGGAAGAAGGAAACAATAATGCTGAAAGTGGGTAGTAAATCATGACTTTAGAATAGAGTATGGGGGTAGGGAATACATCCAGGGTCTCCTTTGGGTTTTTTTACTACAATGTTGAAAGAATAGTTGTGGATTTAAAATAGAAGCCAGGCAACATGCATGTGCTTTTAGAAGTAACAAATAAAATGCTATTATTCAGCCTAGGAATTTATGATCAGTTCCAGAAGCAGTCTGGCGTGTTTTCATTATCCATTTTTCGCCCTCTCTTCCTTCATTTTTCCTTCCAGCAACCCACTCATATTGCAGTTAGCAGGCAATTGCTAATTTACTACTTTCATTAGGAAACTCTCAGTGATTTTTTGCCTCTCTTTCCTTTGAGAGGACTAACAAATATGGTGAAGTGAAGGCAGAGGGGAGAAAAAAGGAAGCTGCAATATGAGGGGGTTTCTGGCAAAGCCAGGGTTTGTGCATATGAACAGATATGTGCGTGTACACACATACACACACATATGGATTTTCTTATATAAAGATTTCCTATGTAACTCGGAGGAGAATGTTTTCTAGTGACAGAGCCGCAAAAGATTGGATCTCTCAGCTTCCATATTAAATATGCAAAGCAATTGGTTGTTGGTTGCAAAAGAAATAAAATAGGGCTGATTCAAATTGGTTATCATAAATATATATATGTTAAATGCCTTGCGAAGGCAGAAGAACAAGTGATGGGTGAGGAAAGGGAATGGCCGAAACTCCAGATTTTACGATAGGGATTGGCACTACCACCAGTGAACGATTGCAGAAGGAGACTTTTTTAAAAAGAAATATTTGGAAACTCCACTATGCAATCGATAATTTTTAATTAAGGACTGATGGATTTTTTTATGTAAGATTACTTAACCATGAAAGAAAAGTATTATATCAAAGAGAAAAACAGCTCTGTCTACCTCTTAAAGCAGACATAATCTGGAATATTGCCATGTTAGATCAATCTTGATTATCTGTCCATGCTTCATTGAGTTATAACTGACTCTTTTGATTGGATGTCATGTTCTGTGCGAGTTCTTAAGCCATCCTGTAGCAAATGCTATCTTTCTTTTCTATTATATATTTTTTAAATGTAATGCTTGTTTCTGCCCTTAGGTCTGCCCTCAGACAACAGAGCCCATGTGGGATGAAGCTTTCTCCTTCCTTATCAAGAGGCCACATGCAGAATCCTTAGAGTTGCAGGTAGGTGTCCTGGGCACTTCTTCCCCACAAATATTCTCTTCTGCTTCACCATCCACATGTGCCAAACCAAAACAGTGGGACTCCCATTTACTTGATTATCCTACTGAAGAGAACTTTGGGGTCCCTTGATTTGATAGTGAGAATTGAAACTTCAAACGTGGAAACCAAGTTGTTGAAGCAATGCCAT
Source organism: Ptyas mucosa (assembly GCA_012654045.1). Taxonomy (NCBI): domain Eukaryota; kingdom Metazoa; phylum Chordata; class Lepidosauria; order Squamata; family Colubridae; genus Ptyas; species Ptyas mucosa. Next base: position 10,991,826 of record WNWU01000036.1, read on the forward strand.
CGTGGCATTCCACCTGCCACAACAACAGGTGGACTGTTCTGAATATACTTCTGTTATAGGTGGGAGAATTGGCAAGTACCGTATTTTTCGGAGTATAAAATGCACTTCCCCCCCTAAAAGAGGCTGAAAATTAAGGTGCGTCTTAAACACCAAATGTAGCCCCGCCCACCCACCAGCACCCACCCTTTGGCCTCTGCCTCCCAGCAATTTGCCTCCTTACAGCAAACAGCCTGTTTCAGCTTCAGCACATCCTGATTAGCACAAGTAGCTGATTATTGGTTGGATCGGCCTCCCGACGATCAGCTGTTTCGGGGTGTAGGGATTGCCATAGCCTATTGCCGCCTCACGTGTCCCATTTTTGGCCTCCGCACCTCTGCACACTCCATTTTCTGCCCGTTCCGGATGGCAGGAATTGGAATGGGGAAAAAATGGGGCGCACAGAGGCCAAAAATTGGGTGCGTGGAGGCAAAAAATGGGATGCAGATGCTGAAAATGGGGGGGTGCGGCGGTGGCCATAGGCTATGGCAATCTCTGCAGCCTGAAACAGCTGATCATTGGGAGGCCGATCCAACCAACAATCAGCTGCTGTGTTAATCAGGATGTGCTGAAACTGAAACTGAAAGAGACTGTTTGCTGCAAGGAGGCAAATTGCTGGGAGGCAGAGGCAGATTTTTTCCCTCCTTGTTTTCCACCCCAAAAGCTAGGTGCATCTTATACTTTGGAGCGTCTTATACTCTGAAAAATCTAGTAAGTTCTCTTAGTCTTTATTAACTTCCTGATAACTTTAAGGATGATCAGAATATAAATTCTTTCAGTGGCATGCCTTGAATTCTTAACATGCAGTACCTTCAAGAATTATTTTTCCGAATGTGGCTTGGCTACTATATTAACGAAATTTTTAAAAATATTTTTTTCTGTGAAAAAAGGACATTAATGAAAGTAATTTTTTTAGAGCGCTGTAGAAACTGAATGGAGCCTGAGTGGCGTAGCAGGCTAATGCCTCCTACTAAGGCAGCATTTAACATCCAGCTGCCTGCAATTACTGCGAGTTCTAATCTCACCAGGCTCAAGGTTGACTCAGCCTTCCATCCTTTCTAAGGTGGGTAAAATGAGGACCCGGTTTGTGGGGCCAATAAGCCGACTTTGTATAAATATACAAAAGTATGAAGGCTATTGCTTAACGCATTATAAGCCACCCTGAGTCTCTGGAGAAGGGCGGCATATAAATATAAATAAATTTTTTAAAAAAAGTTGAGGCAGCATGTGGTTTATTTATATGCATTTTGAAGAAATGCAAAAAATGATATGCAGCTCTGCTATCCTCTATGGTGCTTGGGAAGGCTATAGTGCATAATAGTTTAGATTTGCAAGGCTTTCATTGAATTCCCTAGAGTGGGAAGCTTGCTGAAGGGAAGAAGAACTGGCTCATCTTTACCCTTGAGCCAAAAACCTCAAAACAAGCTGCTGCAAAGAACCTTTAAATTGGGAGAGGAGGCTGTCTTCACGACCACGTTTCTCTTCCCACAGGATCTTTTAAAAGGCAAGGAGAACAATCTCTTTGCAGCTTAAAGGAAAGGGAGTGGAGACTCAACTGTATTTTATGCTATGCTCTTTATCTTACAAGGAGGGCAGCCTCTTTCCAACTGAAAAGCTTGGAAGCTAGGAGAGAATTCCTTCTTGGATGCATACCTTCTGCCTCTCTGCTCCACAGCTGTATGCATAGACCAGACCTGGGCGCCCTACAGCCTGTGGGTCACATCTGGTCCTTCAGCTGTCCCTTTCTGGTCCACGGCATTGGTGGGAGCAGGGCGGCATCTCTCCACAGTAGTCCCAGTTTCTCATGGGGCTCCTTGGGAAAATTAATTGTCCATCTGGTACAGACGGTTGCCATCTGCTTTTTATTTCTACTTCACAGATCAAGGATGATGGGCACAGCCTGGGTGTGCTGTCACTCCCACTGTCACAACTGCTAGCTGCAGAAGAGCTCGTCCTAGACCGCTGGTTCCAACTCAGCAACTCTGGTCCTGCTAGCCAGATTTTGATGCGAGTACAGCTTGGGGTCAGTCTGCATATGGAGGGAAAGTGTGAGAAATGTTTAGAAAGGAAAATGTTCCTTAGTTTTCCAGAGACTAAAAAAGAGAGGCGGGCGTAAATGCTTTGAGTCTTGCAAGATTCTGTTAAATGTTAACCATACATTTAACCGTGGTGGCACAGTGGTTAGAATGCAGTATTGCTACTCACTGCCAGGAGTTCGATCCTAATCGGCTCAAGCTTGACTTAGCCTTCCATCCTTCCGAAGTCGGTAAAATGAGGATGCAGATTGTTGGGGGCAATATGCTGATTCTGTAAACTGCCTAGAGAGGGGTGTAGAGCGCTATGAAGCAGGATATAAGTCTAAGCACTATTGCTTGGTGCTACAATAACGATAACCCTGAGGCTCCAATTGTACTTCTTGTCTGGACTACCTCAAAGGTCTAAGAGTGGGGTTGCGGGGAGAAGCCAGTCTGGACTATGGCAGAGCAGCCTCTAAGCGCCTTGCTCTCAATTCCACAGCTTCTGATTTCTCAGCACTCGGGGGTGGAGGCTTTCCATGCTGCAGCAGGGGACGAATATGAGGAGAATTCCCAGAAGGGGTCAGAGACTGAGCTGTATATCAGAGAGGATGGAGACTCTGGCTCCTTGCAAGAGCTGCGCCAGCGGATCCCCCACGCCAACAGGTAAGGAGGACTCCTTGCATAGAATACAGAATCCTTGCAGATGGGTGAGACGATTCCTCTTTGGGTTGAGTGCTCTATGGTCTCTTCTTGCACAAAGCCAAGTATTCTGAAGAAAGTCTCTTCTTCTCTCAAGATAATTTCTCGAGAGACTGCTGTGCTAATCCGCTGCAGCGCCAAATAAATGAAGCATACGCTTCTCTGGGTTACCATCCAGTTCATGAGATGCTAGTAATGGCAGGAAACCAGTAAAATATGTGTGTGTGTGTGTTCGCGCAGGCACGCACACACACATTCCCTGGCTTTCTACTGTAAGAAGTTGACAGCCCCTAAGCAAGAGGTTGCACGAAGTCCCTTCTTACACACACACACATCCCTGCCTTCTCTCCACAATCACGGCATGGTGGCGCAGTTGTTAGAATATAATATTGCAGGCTAATTCTGCCAACTGCCAGCAGTTCGATTCTCACCGGCTCAAGGTTGACTCAGCCTTCCATCCTTCCGAGGTCGGTAAAATGAGAACCCAGATTGTTGGGGGCAAAATGCTGACTCTGTAAACTGCTTAGAAGACCTTCTTTAGTTTTCCAGAGACTAAAAAGAGAGGAGGGCTTAAATGCTTTGAGTCTTGCAAGATTCTGTTAAATGTTAACCATACAGTTAACCATGATGGCGCAGTGTTTAGAATGCAGTATTGCAGGCTAACTCACTACTCACTGCCAGCAGTTTGATCCTAACAAGCTGAAGGTTGACTCAGACTTCCATCCTTCTGAGATTGGTAAAAAGAGGATCCAGATTGTTGGGGGCAAAATGCTGACTCTGTAAACCGCTTAGAGAGTGCTGTAAAGCACCATGAAATGGTATATAAGTCTACATGCTATTGCTATTTCTACTGCAATTGTTATTGTTTGAGATTCTTCTGGTCACTACCTAGAGACTATAGTACTATATAAAAGTTGTAAATAAATAAATTAATTTTATTACTTTTAAAAAAAATTGACAGTCTCTAAGCAAGAGGTTGGTTTGTGGGCCTCCCTGGGTATCTGTAGATGCATCTGTTACCCCTGTTCTTCCTCCGAGCCTCTGAAGCAGCCTTCAGGGCCAAAAAGGCTGCCCTGTTGTCGAATCAATGCTGAGTGTGATAGCCTGAAAATGTAATTTCTCCCTTGAAATTCTATTTTTCCCCTTTTCACCTGATTTTCAGTCCTAAATGTCTTTTCACGCCTCTGGCTGCTGTGTCCTCAGAGAAGACTTCTGTGATGTTGGGCCCGTCTCCCCTGAGGAAACTCTTTAGCGGGGAGGGGAAATTGAAAGCTGACCTCCGTGAAATCCAGTCAGGGTCAACAGAACCTAGGACACAGAAGGCAGTGCACTGTGGGCTTTTGAATAACCTCTTGTTAATGCAGATCGGTTGAGTGGAGCTTTTTACCAGAAAGGGAGAGACAACGCTTGCTGTTTATGTACGTAATAATTTGATGCTTTAAAAGGTGAGCTCTCTTCTGCTGTTTTGTCTTGCAGCACATTGCTCAGCTGGGCTTTGGGAATTCCAGCAAGTTTACTCCTCCCCCTGCAGTCCTCAGAGTTGCAGAAAACATTCCGGCTTTTGCTTTCAGCCCTCCTCATAGCTGCCTTAACGTAGGCCGCCACTGCGACCTGCCACCATTCTCATCGCCGATGCAGTTTGTTGCCTCAGTTCCACATTTCTCTTGCCAAGTGGAGAACAAACCCTCCTGCCTTTACGCCCCCACCCCCCATTCTATTGGTTCTGATCTTTTAAATGGCATCTTCCTGTCCATTTCTCTGTTTGCCCTCAGTGTTCCTTATGGTTGCATTATGTTTCTCAAGCTGCATGTGCTGCTAAGGGGTGTAATAATACTCCCCCTTTTCCTCACACCGGACCCAGTTTTTTTGTTTTTGAGTTTCTGTAATATTGCTCTGCCCTTCTGTCTTTCTGCCCTGCAGTAATTTGGAGCTAGCAGACACCCCTCTGGGACAGCTGCACATGACTGTCTGGTACAACATGGATGCAAGGAAACTTATCGTGATCATACATGCCTGCAGGTAACAACCCGTAGGATGGATTTGTTTGAGGAAAGGAGAAACAAAAAGTGAATTTGGTACGAACCTCCAGAATGATTGCTTAGATTTTTTTCCCTATAGCTAAAGAACATGGAGATCATTCTCAACCATCATTCTGGATGGCATTTCCCCCTAATTGCAGGCAATGTTCGCTCTGTTTTGATCACTGCCTTCTGGATGTCTAGTTAGTAGTCTGTGGAGATTCTCGGTCATCCAGATCATAGTTGTCTCAGAGGTGCTTGTTCAAAAAGGCAGCTAGACTGTTTTTTTCCTTGAAGAAAAAGAACAAAATGTTTCGCTTCTCATCCAAGATGCTTCATCAGTTGTGATGGCAGGGGAGGGGAGGGGTGGGGGAATGGAAGGATAGGTATTGACAGTTGAGACTGGATGCTATGGGGATGGAAGGATAGGTTATGACCGGATAGCGGCGGGGGAGAGGAGGAGAGGGACTGGAAGGATGCATTTCTTTGCAGTCATCTGGTCGTTAGCACTTTCCCTGAGAGCTCTTGAGGCCACTGAGTGGTTAATCTTTGCCCTCAGGCTCACCTAAATCAGAGTACAAAAGGTTGTGGGATCTTCTTGGAACTGTTGTGCTGCAAGGGCTGTGTGGCAGACTGAGGATGGGTGGTGTCTCATCCTTCCCTCTCTGTTGAGAGAGGGCTGCTCAAAGTTAACATGAATGGGCTCTTTTGCTGCTCTTTCAAACCGGCGACCCCCTCTATCCCAAATGTGGATTTTGTTGTCTTCAAAAGAGTACTAGTGGATGTCTTAGTACTTTCCACCAACGGATTCTCTGAGAACATTATAAAATAATAAGTAAGTCCTGCTGAATGCAGATTATTACAACTGGAATGATTCCGAGGACAATACAAACAGGCACAGCTGGCTTTGCAGCGCGCTCTGGAAGAACGCTTGCGTATGAATATTGTGGTGGGCCACCATCAACTCAGAAGAGGTGGCTTATGTTTTTTTTTTTCAACAAATGATGATAAAATAGATGGATGAGGAGGGAAGGGGCTTGTTTTATTAAATAAGTATGGTTTCCCCTTGTATGAGTAGTTGATTTTCTTTACCAAGCTTATCTTAAAATGATTCCTAGCTACCGTATTTTTCGGAGTATAAGAGGCACCTTTTTCCCCCATAAAAGAGAGTGAAAATCTGGGTGCATCTTTTATATTCTGAATGTAGCCCTGCCCAGCTTCTCAAACGGAGGTTTCAGAGGCTGAAAAATGCATCAGAAACGAAGCTTCAGAGGCTTTTTTTCTGAAGCTCTGTTTCGGAGGCTTTCAGAGGCAGAAAAAAAGGTTTTTTCTGAAATGGAGTTTCAGAGGCAAAAAAAAAAGCAAGGCACAGAGCTCACAACCAAGGAACCTGTTGCTAAAATTCACCTCTGGGAACAGCTGATTGGGGGTATTCTGGGAGGTCGATCCACTTGCGAATCAGCTTTTTTCTTATTTCCTCCCCAAAAACTAAGGTGCGTTTTATACTCTGGCGCGTCTTATACTCTGAAAAATACGGTATTTATTTTCTAAACCAGAAGTCTCTAAGCTTTCTGGCTCGGTGGACCAGAGGAAACGGGAGCAGCCGGGCGTGGGTGGGTGAGAGGAATGGTTTTGTGCGTGTGCCTTTTTCACAAATGCAGTTTTGAGCACACTCATCTGCCACTTCCGCTGCCCAGTCTCTGAATGGGCTGCAGCCCAGTACTGGGCCGTGGGCCGGAGGTTGGAGACCCCTGTTCTAAACCATTTAGATAGATTACTTGTTTTTTAAAGAGCCATTTCCTTTGACCACATTCCAGAAACCTCAAGTCAAACGGCAGGGATGCTCCTGATCCTTACGTCTCTTTGATCCTGCTGCCGGACAAATCTCGTGTCACCAAGAAAAAGACTACTGTACGGAAGAAAACCCTGAATCCCGAGTTCAATGAGAAGTAAGGGAGAAATCAGCAATATGGGAGTAGGGGTATGCTTTGAAAAGGTCACCCTTGATACGGGAAAGAATACATATCTGGATCTGGGAACCTCACTGACATAAACCGAACCTTCCGATCCATTTGCCCATTTTTAATTAGGGAAACATTTGCTATTCGTCGTATTTTTAAAAGTGTTCATACACTGAAAGGGTTAAGACATGACTGGAGCATGAACTCACATTGTATTAATTCATGCAAAGTAAATGTTACTCTGGGTTTCTGTTCTTCAAGTTACTGATAGAAATTAGGTGCCATAGTCCAATCAAATCCAGGGAAATGCACACTGATGCAACAATTCTGGTGATTAAAAGGTATTAGAGGTAAATTTTGTTAAATGACCCTGGTACTTATCCTTTTATTTCATTCATTATACCTCTAAGGCTAAGCTATCCAAAAGGGACCTAGGATCATTAAGGATTTTTAAAGGCTACTTCAGTAAAGCAGTAAGTGCCCAATCGATGCATTGGTCTTGTAACAGGTTTGAATGGGATCTCTCTCTGGATGAAGCCCAGCGGAGGAAGCTGGAGGCCTATGTTAAAAACAGCGTCTCTTTTATGTCCCGAGGAGAGCCAATTGGAAAGGTATGGAACGCAGCCATTGCTGTGCTTGTACCTTTAACAGCAGTGGATCTTCTTCCAGGAGAATTCCAGGCAGGTGTGACTTTTCTTCCTTTTGTTTCTCTTCCAGATACACATTGACCTCTCCCAAAAGGACCTCACGCAAGGTGCAGCCCAGTGGTAAGTATAGGAGAAGAACAATTAACAATAAATGAATAAATGCTAACTCAATTCCACTTCTATATCCCTTATTGGATCTAAGATCAGGGACCTGGCAGAAAACTGGTCTTGTAAAGAGAGCTGCATGGTTTGGGGTTTTTTGGTTTTCCTCATGTGTGTCCTCTTTGAAATGGGCTTCTGGGGAGCAGGGCTAGATTTTTGGGAGTTCATCTTATTATGCAGAGTCTTATGAACAAACGTCCACCAGAGGTGGGTTTCAGCAGGTTCTGACCAGTTCTGGAGAACCGGTAGTGGAAATTTTGAGTAGTTCGGAAAACCGATAGTAAAAATTCTGACTGGCCCCGCTCCCATCTATTCTCTGCCTTCCGTGTTCCAGCTGATCAGGAGGAAATGGGGATTTTGCAGTAACCTTCCCCTGGAGTGGGGAGGAAATGGAGATTTTACAGTATCCTTCCTCTGCCACAACCACAAAGCCATGCCCACCAAGCCATGCCCACCAAGCCACACCCACTGAACTGGTAGTAAAAAAAAATTGAAACCGACCACTGACGTCCACCCTAAAAGCTACAGTGATGGAATCTCATTCTGTAACAACCCAGCTGGGAAAGCCTTGAGAGTTACATTCTCTAAGCAGCCACCTGTTGAGAGTTGTAAGATTGAAGCAAATGTCTAGTAATTTATCCAATCTCCCCAATGGTGCTTTTTAAAAAAAAAAAAAAAACAACAGCAAGTGGAACTTTCGCGATTTTTCCTGAAGGCGTTTCACTACTGATCCAAGAAACTTCTTCAGTTCTAACTAAGTGGTGGGAAATAGAAAGGATTTATACGCTTTGCAGTCAGCCAATTGTTGAGGGTCCCTTAAGCTACCTGGGGGGTTAATCTATGTCCTCAGGTGGCTTATGTCTTCCCAGTGACCCTCAGAATGTTAACGACTATCTGACTGCAAAAAGAATAAATCCTTTCCATCCCCCATCAGTTAGTTAGAACTGAAGAAGCTTCTTGAATGAGAAGTGAAATGGTCTTCAAGAAAAAGTCCAGTTGCTATTTTTTTTAAAAAGCACATTGGGAAAAGATTGAAGCGACTGCTAAGAATGGGTCATCCTTTCTGTCCCCCACATCCTCTTCTCTGAGACCTTAATGCTACAGGGGAAGAGATACTAAGCAGGAGGAGCTGGATTAAGCCTGGTGGGAAGATAGGTTCACGGAGTGTGATAAAGGGGGAATCTTGCTCTGAAATGGAACTGGAGAGTAGATAGAAAAGTATTTTGTGGATCCTCTGGCGGGGGTCTCCAACCTTGGCAACTTTAAGACTTGTGGATTTCAACTCCCAGGGTTGCTGAGGAGCTCTGGGAGTTGAAGTCCACAAGTCTTAAAGTTGCCAAGGTTGGAGAGCCCGGCTCTATGGAGGATGCATGCGTCAGAGACCTATCCAAAAGGAACTTGGTTATTTCTTTTTTGGACTCACATCCTGAGCTATTTTCCAGAGTTTTCCTCTTTCCTTTCTCAGCAACATGATTCCCATCCATTCCATTATGAATGGGCTCTTTAGATAAAATTGTTTCCCACATGCCAAGGCCAAGCTGGGCATTCTTGTTCCTTCTTAATCTTTTGTCAGTTGTGATAAGAATAAACGCTGCACTGGATCAGACCAAAAACGTGTCCAGTCTGGTCTTCCATTCCCATCCTGTACGTGTGGGAAGGCCACAAGTGGAACATAAAGCTACTTTCGGTCTAGCAGTTTCAAAGTAACCTTCAGTAGATCTAGCAAATCAACCATCAGCTAAAACAATACTGGAATTCATTATTAAATCTGAATTCTATGAACAGAGCAAAAATAAACTCCACAACCACCTTTGTTCTTTAGCATAATAGCCACCTGCAGTATCCAGGTGGCTATTGGCAGGAACTGTCCTGAAACTGCAGAGAAAGCAGCTGAGAAAATGATGGGCAGTTGGCCTACTTACAACATTCAGTAACATTACATGCTCGTGGCCGTTGTGTCAAGAAGGAAGTATCAGAAAGTAAAGATGACAGTTGGCAACAGATTGATTGAAGCCAAGGGTGGGCTTCAAAAATTTTAGCAAGGGGTTCTCTGCCCGGCTACTGGGTAGGCATGGCCTAGTCAGCCTCCTGCACCATGGCAGGGCAGAGGGGGCTTTTGCCCTTCCTGGGCTCCGGAGGCTTTTCTTGAGCCTCCGGGAGGGCGAAAACAACCTCCCCAGGCTCCGGAGGCCCTCTGGAGTTCTTCCCGAACTTCCGGTAGGCCCGTTTTTTGCCCTCCCCGAGCCTCCGCGCACACTCTGCACTTACCTGCATCCAAAACAGGCTGTGTGGGGACTCCTGGGGGGGGAGGGGTGGGCGGGGCCAGCCAGGAGTGGGATTTGGGGGTTCTCCGAACTGCACAGAATTTTAGTTAGAGGTTCCCCCGAACCCCCAGCAGCCCACCCCTGACTGAAGCCCATCCCTTTTGTAAATGTGTCAATGTTACTATGCTGTGACAGCCATTTTGTTTTTGTTTTTTTGACCCTGCTGCAGAAGATGCTGATGGTGGGAAAAGCCCTCCTTGCCAAGTAGGGAATATTGAAAAAGCAGGACTATTTTGAGCAAACTTTCCTATAAGAAGGGCAAGAGAAATGTAAAATACGGACATATAGTTTCAAGGAAAGGGAGACGAGCTTTAGGGAAAGCAACATCAAATATGAAGCTTTCCTAAGCACCAGGATTCATCTCGCTTCCCTTGCCTCCAACCAAAGAGATAAGAGATCACTAGAGGTAGTCCTTGTGTTATGACCATAATGGAGCCTGGCCATTTTTTATTTTTATATTTTTTGTGTTTTAATGACCCCATAATCCCTTTCAGGGTGGAGTCAGGGCAACTGAATGGAGCTGAGTGTTTACTGGCTGGATGCCCTTCCTGTCACCAATGCAGAGTTCACAGCTGATATTTGCTCAATGTGCCCAGAGAGAGAGAAATACCTGCCGTTACCTAGGATTGAACTCACAGCCTCCTGATTGTGAGGCGAGAGCTCCGCCTCTAGGCCACTGCACCTCTCCTAAAGGAGCCTGCCCATCACAGTCATAAATCGTGAAGGTTGTAAAATGGGTTGGTCACGTGACCAACTCTGATTTTACAACCTTTTTGTGGTGGTAATTAACTCATTGTTTGCTATGGGCTGGTTTTGCCAAAACACAAATAAAATGCCAGTTTTTGGCAAAACCCTTGTAAAATGCAGTCACATGACTGTCAGTTGCCCCAAGCAGGCCTAAATGCAGCCCCAGTTGCCGAGTCCCCAAAGTGCAGTCGTGTGACTGGTGTGTGTGTGTGTGTGAGAGAGAGAGAGAGAGAGAGAGAGAGACAGACAGACTTCTTCAGAACTTTGAATCCAGGTCATATGTACTTATGACAGGTCATAAACTGAGGATTACCTGCATTCCCATACATAAGAATGTGGGAGAACGAGAAGCAGAAATTCTGCTTTCCCAGGCAACTTGGTTTACAACTTGAGATGGCTTTCTGGGGATTTTTTTCCCCCCTCCCAAACATCATTGCTTATCTTGCAGGTACGATTTAAAAGATGACAAAAGCAGCTCCTAGTCTCCATAGTGCCTCCACGATCCAAGGACTTGAGTTGGCATGAAGACACACACACACACACACCCTACCACCACCACCGCTGCCGCCATCCTTCACTGCAAGATTCCAGGCTCATCTTCCGCTGGATGGGCTTTTTCAGTGTTTTTGCTTTCTTAAGCAATCGTAGAATTGTGTTTCTTAAATCTTCTTTTTCCGCGTGAAACCAATAGGGGTAGAGAAATCGCCCCTGATTGGATTTTTTTTTTTTTTTTTTTGAAGAGAAGATGGACAAAGATTCACATTCTGCATTCACTTTGCATGCTTCTCTTGGCACTGAAAACCATACGCTGCCTTTCTCGTGACCAAAGAAATGGGCCTTTTTCATTTTTTTATTTTTATTGTTGTTGGGGATGGTGTTCCTTGTAGCTGTTTTGCGAGCTGTTGCTTTCAGCAGCTAAAAAGATCAAGGGCTGCCTGAACTGAAGCCAGGGCATTAGGTGAAAAGATACAAGGAAAACAGCCTGGAGGGGCCAAAGTATTTCTCCTAGAAGATAATGGGCAAATGACCTCCTTTGAAACAAAGGTTTTCATATAGGGCCATGGATGTCTTCGAAGAGGGGAATGATCAGTTATTTAGAAAGGGAACATAGCAGTGATAAAGGAGATTAGAGTTTTGTCCTAATTCTCCAAGTAGGGCTCTCAAGTGCCATTTTCCGGTACAAGGGTACGAAAAAGTGGAGAAATGCAGTGGCCAAAACAAATATTATTTGCAATGTTTATATTTTTCCCACATTGGGGGGAATCCACTCCTGAGCACTATGCATTTAGCTGATACTCCAAGAGGGAGTATCCCATCCCATCTCTTCGCAAAGCCTCATGTACGGTGATAGCAGATGATTTCTCTCACCATGCCTTCCTTGTTCTTTCTGCTTCTGAATTTTTAAAGCCGAATCCGTTTTGTGTTTTCTTCTTGGCTTGTTCCAACTCTGTGCAGCCAATCCAAAAGGGCAGATTGCTTTCATAGAGTATCTTTATGGATGCCGTTGCTTTAGTTGCTGTTTTTAACATGAATGTTGTTTGGTGCCTTTCTTGCATTCTGGTCTTCGATCTGGTGTGGAGTGCAAAGCTCTCCAGCTCCACCAAGTTCTAGGACTGTGTGCATGCTGTAGCAAGGAAATTCTTAATCTGTACTCCAAAACAGATTTACAAAGCCTATCTACCTATATACAGTGATATTTGCATGATCTGCATTTTGATGACTTCCAAACTACTTCGTACAGTAAGGAGAAAGATCGGTACAGAAACTGTGAGGAGATGATGCTTCAAGGAGCCACAAAAATCACAAGAAATGAGATGGGCAGAAAAGACTTGTGCTGATTTCCAAATTATATGGCATGATTTTTCTTAGCTAGCATGGATAAATTTTTCAGATTTGCTACTGGGCTTTCCACATACGTAAAACTAAAGCATTTTAACTTCCCCCCCCCCCACTGATAAATCACGGCTTGCAAATTTGCAACACTGTGCCATATTACAATGCCACTTTGGCAGGGATGGCAGCTGAGTTGAATTCCTCTTTTAAAAAAAGAAAACCAACTATTTTTATCCCAGTCATCCAACCATTCTCCTCTGGTGGGGAAAATTTGTGCGCAGCCTGCTCCTGGCATGACTTAGCAGCTGCATTGGGGTTGGTTTTATGGAAGTTTGTTTTTTGTGGTCTTGTTACGAAAAGGAACATAACTGCGTGTTATGTTTTAGACGGTTTTTTTAAAGATCATGCTTGTAGCCCTTGGAAGCCAAATCCCAGTAAGACGCCTGATGGTAGAAGTTGAATTCTTCTCCTGTTCTGGGTCTTACAATGTGGAGCTGGTGGGCGGGATCTGGAAAGCAAGAAAAGGTGGACTTTTCCCAAAGCATCTCCTTGGCTCTGCTACCTTGATGTTCCACAGTCTCTTCCACTGAGCAGATTGTGTCCCAATTACCACTCCCCACACACACACACACTCCGCCAAATTCCCAATCGCTCTCCGTGCATTTCTTCTATTCACGCGCCATTGCCTCTCATCTCTGGGAAAAACAACCACCGCTCTTTGTAATTTATAAATAGATTTTTTTAAATTGCTTATATCTCTTTGTACAATCATAGCGAATGTATCGGACACAACAAATACACCTCTCCACTGGATCTGGTGGTGCCGCCCCCACAGGTTTGCTGGCAGTGTCTGCCCGTTGGGGGTTGAATCGCCCACTGCCTTCCATGCCAAACCAAGCTTGCTGTCTTCTTCAAGCAGCCTTTACCATGCAAGCGTGTTGCTGGTTCTTTGTGCCTCTCATTAGCCACTGCTGTAATTTGTTGTAGCAAATAAACAAAAGAGGAAAATGTGATCGTGCTTCATAAGGCTTTATTTAACCGCCCTCTGCCTCCAAAGGGGTGAAAAGAAGGAAGCTGAAGAATTAAGACATCATTTTGAGCCTTTCAACTTTCAAAACGCTTTGCCGACATTTGAATTCTTGCCTCATGTTTGGGCAATGTGGTTCAAAGAAGAAGGCAAAGTACATTTACAGATATTTTCATCTAATGGTTGGGTTGCTTCCTGCACTGTGTTCCTCACACTTTATGATGTGGGTGAAGAAGCCGGGTGATGGTCCAACTTTGGGCTATGAGGCAATTTACATATGGCAAGTTCCTAATATTTTAGTGTCTCTGACTGCAGCTTATGTGCCCAGCAGACTAAATGCCCTATCTTGGATTAATTACAGTAATTGCTGATTACCATTCCCAATGTTTTTTAAATAGATACAAAAGCACACCTCTCTACTATAAAAAGGCCTGTTTAGAAGCATGATACAAGGCCCAACATCTTCATAATGGCACACAATTGCTTTCTCTCTCACTGCCACCACATGTGGAGGTTATTCAAGGAACAATTGAAACCAGAACATGGGCAGGATATTGTTAGGTAGCTTAACTCTTATTGCCATTGCTCTTGTTATCCAACCCCACTGCATAAGCTTTTAAAAAAAAATCTACAGAAAAATATTTATTTGAAAAGCTGATATTGTGAGAATAAGTCCATCTATGACTGACATGTGCCAATTGTTCCATTTTATTGCAGAGCAACAGCTGATTATATGGCAAAAATAAGATGGCACTAGTCTGAAAAAAAGATAAAACAATACTACATTTTTTAAAAATTGGCTTTTGAGCTATGCCCGTATTAATAAGGAAAAATGGCATTAAAATCATTTATATTTGCATTGTTGAAAACCCATTCTGAACTTCTTATATCAGAGCGTTGAGATTTGGACAGCATTGTTTAATGAATTACTATATTGTGGTACCCCCACTTTGATCCAAAATTAGGAAATTTAAATAATGTTTGAAGTTTGCAGGATCTGAATTCTAGAAGTAGGAACACATTTTACTATTTAAAATTCTTAATACCCTACATCAGCTCTACCCAATTAGCTCCTTAGTGAAAAGTCTGTCTTATCCGACAAGTGTTAGACAAGAAAGATTTTGCTTTTTGAACCCTTTTGGGTATATCTTGCAGATTTTTGGCTGCTAATCACAAGAATAACCTGTAATTGAACGTATTGTGGACAGTTTTTATAGAAATCTTCAGTTTTTACACAATGGCAGTGTAAATTTTGGGTACCATTCAGTACCATTGGCTATGTGCACACATGAAAGAAACATGTTGTTGAAACACATTCAGTACACCAAGTACAACTGGATTATCTGTGGAGCAACTGGAATCCATCAATATTGGCCAACTAATGTTGGATACTGCAGTGAGATACATCAGACACAGAGTACAAAAATCAGCAGTAAAATTGGCCCTGTTGAATTCATGCAGCATGTCAGAAACATGCAATTAAATATCTTACAGTCATTAAAAGTTAATTCCATATTTCTCAATATTCCCACATGATACATTTCATTCTGAAATTATATTTGTGTTCAGTTCGAAGAGGGCCATCGTCATCGCCAAAAGTTTTTCAGGAAGCAAAACTTGTGAAAAAAATGATTGTCCATCAGAAACTGCATGGCACACATTTCACTTCCTGAGATTGCCTGTTCACTTTCCCCTGCTCGTTAATCTGACTCATTAGTCATTTTGATACATTAATGCTCAGTGCATTGCATGAAACTGAGTACACGAGAGCTTATGACATGCACATCTTTCAGCTCTCATTACTCTTGAAAACATCAGCATTCACTGATGCTGGGATTATCTATCCCAACATAAAGGAAATGCCTGAATGTATTTGACAGAGTTTAAAATAGTGTAATTTCTCTTGAGAACAGTATGTCTATGGCTTAGCTAGCTGGAACTGCTGCAATTTCTTTGATGTGTACAGATAATGCATGCATTTTGTTCTGCAGCTGGCATGGTGTCAAAGCAGGTGACTTATTTCCTATTCTGTAAGGAAAGAGAACGTGCCCTTTAACAGGAGATGCCATCTCTCCACCCCACTGCCCAATTTCTACTTAATAACCTTGCCAGAATAATCCCCACCCCTTTCCATGTCTACCCTGAAGGTCATCTTCTCCCAAACTGGCATCCCAACACTTAGCTAGCTTGGTGTCAATACTTGGAAGCAAGTTCAGTTTCTAGTTCTGAGATACAACCTTGAGTTCTGACCTCGAGTTCTCTGCATCTCTTCTTACTGATGGTACATCTCGCAAATAGAACAAACTCAAGAAGAATCTGCAACCATTCTGCAACATGACCTCTAGATAAGAGGAGTCAGTGTTGTTGATGCTGGCTTATCAAGGGTAAGACTTAGAACCGTTAGTTAGTTAGTTAGTTAGTTAGTTAGTTAGTTTATTTATTTATTTAATTATTTAATTATTTATTTATTACATGTATTTATATGCCGCCCTTCTCCCGAAGGACTCAGGGCGGTGAACATAAGTTAAGAAACATGTACAATAAAATCCCATTTTAAACCAAATAATTAGTTAATAATAAATAATAAAACCCGGAATCAGAGTCAGCCTATTTACTTGAACAGCCAAGTCTTCAGGTCCCGACGGAAGGAGCGGAGATCAGGAGCCGTTCGGAGCTCGGTAGGTAACTCATTCCAGAGGGTGGGAGCATCCACAGAGAATGCCCTACCCCTGGGCACTGCTAGACGACATTGGCTCGCTGTCGGAACCCTGAGGAGAGCGGCCCTATGTGAGCGAACAGGACGGTGAGAGACAGGCAGGAGAAGATCCTGCAAATATCCCGGACCTAAGTCATGTAGGGCCTTATAGGTGAGAACCAGCACCTTGAAGCAGACCTGGAGAACCACTGGTAACCAGTGCAGCTCACGCAGGAGGGGTGTTATATGGGAGTAACGAGCCGCTCCCATAACAACCTGTGCGGCTGCATTCTGGATCAGCTGGAGTCTCCGGGTGCATCTCAGAGGCAGGCCCATGTAGAGGGAATTGCAGTAATCCAAGCGGGAAGTAACCAGGGCATGAGTGACTAAGGCGAAGGTCATCTTGGTCCAGGAAAGGGGTGCAACTGGCGCACCAGGCGAACCTGTGCGAAGGCCCACCTGGTCAAGGCCGTTAGATAGTCTTCCAGGGACAGCCGAGCATCCAGGAGGACACCCAAGTTGCGAGCCCTATCAACGGGGGCAAGTTTTTCCCCATCCATCAAAAGGGATGGGGCCTCTGAAACCCGAGATGCCGGTATCCACAGCCACTCAGTCTTGGAGGGATTGAGTTTGAGTCTGTTTCTGCCCATCCAGGCCCATACCGCCTCCAGGCAACGGGACATCACGGAAAGGGCATCTCTGGGGTGGAGATATATAATTGGGTATCATCAGCATATTGATGATATCTCACCCCAAAGCCACCAATTATCTCACCCAATGGCTTCATATAGATGTTAAAGAGTAGGGGGGAGAGAACTGACCCCTGAGGCACCCCACAATTTAGGGGCCTTGGGGTGGACCTCTGCCCTCCCGCTCATATAAACTGAAAGTGACCCGAGAGGCAGGAGGAGAACCACTGTAAGACAGTGCCTCCCACCCCCAACCCCACAAGTTGCTGCAGTAGGATACCATGGTCGATGGTATTAAAAGCCGCTGAGAGGTCAAGTAGGACCAGGATGGAGGAACAACCACCATCCCGAGCCCACCAGAGATCATTCACCAGAGCGACCAATGCTGTTTCCGTGCTGTGTCCACATCGGAAGCCCGATTGGTACGGGTCAAGGTATTCCATTTCCTCCAGGAATTGTGGGAGTTGTTGCGCCACTACGGTCTCACAACCTTCACGATGAAGCGAAGGTTGGAGACGGGACAATAGTTATTAAGTGAGTCTGGATCCAGGAAAGGCTTCTTGAGGAGAAGTCGAACCACCGCCTCTTTAAGAGAGGCGGGGAAGTTCCCCTCCCTCAATGAAGCGTTAACAATTGCCTGGATCCAGTCTCTAGTCACCTCCCTGGCAGCCAAAACCAACCAGGAGGGACAAGGGTCCAATAAGCAAGTGGAGGAACTAAGTTTGCCCATAATCCTGTCCACTTCCTTGACAGAAACACGGTCAAACTCAATCCAGATATTATTCTCAAGACCCACCCTAGTCTCCCAATTGGATTCTGCCCAGTCAGAGTCCAATCCGATCCGGATCTGAGCGATTTTATCATGCAGATATTGTACAAAATCCTCAGCTCTGCCCTGTAAAGGGTCTTCCCTCGCTCCCTGATTGAGGAGGGAGCGGGTCACATGAAACAGGGCCGCTGGGCAGTTTTCTGCAGATGCAATGAGGGCAGCGAAGTAATCTTGTTTCGTCGCTTCCATCGCCACTAGATAAGACCTAATATGGGTTCTTAACTGTGTTCGGTCAGATTCAGATCGGGAGGACCTCCAACTCTCCTCTAGGTGACTTTTCCGACGTTTCATTTCCCGCAGCTCCATGGAAAACCAAGGAGCGATCCGGGATCTGCGTCCTGTTAGAGGCCACAAAGGTGCAATTCTGTCCAAGGCGTCGGTAGCCGCCCGTTCCCAGGATGCCACCAGAGCCTCAGCTGAATCACAGGATTGAGAGGTGGGGAATGTCCCAAGCTCCTTCAAGAACTTTTCTGGGTCCATCAGGCGCCTGGAGCGGAACCATTTTATGGGTCCCGTCTCCCAGCGGCAAGGGTTGGCAGATTGAAAGTCCAGTTTAAGGAGGGAATGGTCAGTCCATGACAGGGGAGTGATGGAAAGTTCCCCCTTACCATGACCATTTATCCACTGCCCAGAGAGAAAAACCAGGTCGAGTGTGTGTCCTCCCCTATGAGTTGGGCCCTGAATAACCTGAGTCAGGTCCATGGCTGTCATGGAGGCCATGAACTCCCGGACTGTCTCAGATGGCTCGCCGATCGAAGGCAAATTAAAATCTCCCACAACCAAAAGGCTGGGGAGTTCGAGTGCCACTTCAGTCAAGACATCGAGCAGTGCGGGCAGTTTAGCTACGATTCCAAGTTATAGCAGCAGTGACCTCTGGCCGATCCTCACACTTAAAACCATTGCAGCATCCGCAATAGGATTTAGATTTATATACTGGTCCATAGTGATTTTCAGCACTCTGAACAGTTTACAGAGTCAGCATATTGCCCCCAATTATCTAGAATAGATCCTTATTTTACCGACCTCGGAAAGACGGAAGGCTGAGTTAACCTTGATCGAGTCAACCTTGAGCTGTCAGGATCGAACTCCTGGCTATGAGCAGAGTTAGCCTACAGTACTACATTCTAATCATTGAGCCACCAGGGCTGAAATGCTTTGCAGCTGCCATGTATTTAAGATGACTGCTGTGTTCCACAGTCACATGATTTCTATTTGCAACCTTTTCAGCTGGTTTCCAGCAAGCAAAGTAAATGGGAAAAGCTGGATTTGCTTCACAACTCTGTGATTCACATAGGTGATTTGCTTAACAATGATGGCCAAAAAAGGCTTTAAAATGGCACAGCTGACCACCTTGTTTAGCAATATAAATTCTAGTCCCAATGGCGGTCGTAAGGATGACCTACACAGGATTTGTTTGCATTATTAGTACCTATGTGAATATATAATCCCTGCAATAACTAGCAGGTTGTATGCATAGATAGAGAGCTGGTAATTTTCCAGACATTGCTTAATTGCAACACAGCCAATTCAGCCATTCTAACCAAGGATGTGGGACGCTATGAGCAGCAGCTCAGTGACATCTGGAGAGATAAGTCCCTGTGTAGGATTATCATATTGAGGAAAAGGGGAATGTGCAGGAATTGACTTGTTTGTGGTTTCTAGTACATTTGCTGGGAGGTATGATGGAAGTTGCCTTCCCCACTTGCAAAACAGTACCCGAGAGACAGCAGGTGACGTTACGCTGTTGCCAGGTGCATCTGTAAAAGGAAATAATCGCCAGTCACTCTTCTGCTGTCTTTCATCAGACTGATAGATGTTTGCATCGCTTTCTCCCTCACCTGTCAAATGCTGCCAAGAATCCATGGAAGTCCATAACAAAATAATAATCCGTTTGTTTAAACAAGAAAAGCTGAGAGATGGCCTAAATCTCCTTTAATAAGCAGTGTAATAAAAGCAGTAAGAGAATGTGGAAGAGGCCCTTCTGACAGGACAAGTGGGGTCATCCATTAATTCCTCCTCCTAGCTCTCAGCTGTCCAGCCTTGTTAGCTTAGATGGCTGAGTGATGTGTTTGGAGCAGGCATCTGAACACCGCAAAAGGGTTCATTAGCAGTTCCTTGTGACTGGGACCTAGAGCAGGCAATTCGAGGCTTCATTTAACCTTGTGGTGAGTAACCTGTGACTCTTAAGGCTGAGGGTCCATTTTGACAGTCCTTGGGATCCGTTCCAAGTATGGGCGCTGAAAACTATAGCACGCTTCCCTAGCACTGGACCACTAAAAAATCCTAATTGAAAAGCAATCAAGTTACCAACAGCAGCTTCTGCTATATACAGTAGAAGTCTTTTTTAAAAAAAAAAAACTTAGCAGGGAAGGAAGCTCATAAGGCTTGCGTAATGTACCTAACAAAATTCATCATTCTGCCTATTAACCATCTGAATTCACTATCACATTAACCCAGCCTTCCCCAGTCTCACATCTTCCAATTATGCTTAGAGTTCCATTTATATAATCCCAAGTTAGCTTAGTATATCTTGAAGATGCGGAAACTGGAAAGGCTAACATTACTGGGAGGAGGAGGAGGAAGAACAATTCTACAGGTAGAGCCTTCTTGGAGCCACAGAGTATAATTGACCTAGGACAGTGATGGCTAACCTTTTTGCCATCGCGTGCCAAAAGCGTGGGGAGCGCGGTGGGATCACACACACGTGCCCACATCCATAATTCTATGCGCCCTGCCCCTCCTTGTGCTCCCCCTGCTTTTGGCACGTGATGGCACGGTGGGCCTGGTAGGCCCCTTTTTTGCTCTCCCCAGGCTTCAGAGCCTTTCTAGGAGCCTGGGGAGGGCAAAAACGGCCTTTCCCACCCCCCCAGAGGCCTTCTGGAGGTCGGAAACAGTGTGTTTCCTGGCTTCTGGTGGACCCAGAAGGCCCGAAAATCAGTTGGCTGGCGCACGCATGCGTCCCGGAGCTATGCTCGCATGCCCACCAATATGGCTCCGCGTGCCACCTGTGGCACCCGTGCCATAGGTTCGCCATCACGGACCTAGGAGCAATGTGATCCCTTTCCTGAAGTGAGGATGGACCCAAAGGATTAGATCAAAAATTCAATTCAATTGAAATGTAAATTTAACATATTAACTATAATAAGGTCAAGGGAGCTTCCCTTCCCTTTATTCCACAACCAGCAATCCTTAAGATAAGAGCCTGGTGGCGCAGCAGACTAAAGTGCGGCTGTTAAAGTAGCACTTAGCTGCCAGCTGCCTGCAATTACTGCGAGTTCAATTCTTACCAGGCTCAAGGTTGACTCAGTCTTCCATCCTTTCGAGGTAGGTAAAAATGAGGACCCGGTTTGTGGGGGCAATAAGCTGACTTTGTATAAAAAAGAACACCGCTTGGGGGGGGGGCAAAAAGCCCTACTAAGCAGGTATATACAAAAGTATGAAGGCTATTGCTTAATGCATTGTAAGCCGCCTTGAGTCTTGGGAGAAGGGCGGCATATATAAATCGAACTAATAAATAAATAAACAAACAAACAAATAAATAAATAAGTCTGGCCTCAGAAAAAAAGTGACTAGCCCAAATTCATCCAGTGAGACTTTCTGGCTATCAATCTGAACACTGATGCCCCCAGATCTAGACCAACTCCTTAACCCCTACATTCCACTGGCTCTTTAGCCTCTGCATATTCTGATTTCTCCATTCTTTTCAGGTTCTCCACCTAGGCTAATATTTGCATGCAAATATTCCTGCATGTCATGATTAGGCACCCCCCCCCCCACAAAAAAAGAAAAAAAAGTCACGTGATTAGCTTGGGTAAAATATTCATTATACGTTTGTGCCAAAGTATCCAAATTTCCACCCAAGTCCAACAAGTGTTCTTTTCTTCACTTCTGTCCCTGAATTTGCAGAACAGAGAACAGGATGCTAACGGGGCTAATCAGGGAACAAGGATTCTAAAATGTTTTCCAGCTAAGTACTGTTTGTTGCTACTGTGTCCCACTCGCCTCTGTTTCATGATAAAGGAGCAGCCATGATTTTGACGCCAAGACGGAAGGCCGGGGGGCAGAGGGGAGCCCAGTACAAGAATAACACAGCATCCCTCTTGAATAATTAAGCTTCTCGCCCTCTGTGATTGAGACAGAAGCAATCATTTATTTAGAATATCAAGTAATCATCCCATCTGCATTTAAGTAGAACCCCCCCCCCCCCTCACCCCTCACTGCTGTTTGCCTTCTGCTAGCCAGTATGGCTGGTGCAGAGAGCCAGAGGTTTGTGCTGAATGAGTTGGCTGGCTGGGTGCCACGGCCACGCAGACAGAGCCAAAGCCTGGCTGCTCAGAGAGGATGCTTAGCTGTAGCAAAGCTCTTTGGAGATTGTTCCGTCTTGAATGAAGGGAGGACCCAGCATTGCTGAAGGGGACTGAGCTTCCCATTTTTAGATGCATTCCCACTCCGTATGCAGCAATTCCTCTCGGGCTGACATCATTGTATCGACAGGGCTATTTAAGCTGACCCAGGACAGAAAGAGTGTGAGCTTTGAAAGGATCTCACCTACACGTGCCGTTCCTGCTGCTGGCTGTGCCTCCCCTCTGCTCTCGCAAGGAGACCCCCAAGCAGCATGGCCCCCAAGAAGGACTTCCCTGTGAAGCGGCCGGTAGCCCCACCTGCCAAACCAGCAGCTAAACCAGCCGGGCCAAAGCCAGGATTCCTGGCGGGTAAAAGCAAAGTGCCAGAAACAGCACCGGCACCGGCACCGGCACCGGCACCGACAGCACCAACACCAGAGAAGCCCAAGGAGCCGCCCATCGACCTTTCCAAAGTGGTGGTAAGTGAGGCCTGGAGGAAGAGTGAAGCTGCAGGGAACCCATTTCTTCCCAAAGGCAGGAGGACGCAACAGCCACCATTTTTAGGTTCTTTTCTCTCCCTCAAAAACAATGCCTCAAGGTTGCTATAAGCGTTTAAACTGAGGGGATGTACCACCTCGGAACTAGGCATGGGAAAAATAAACACACTACTAATTGCCTTCAAATATGAAGTATAGAGAGACTTTGTTTAGTGGCCCCAATTGGGACAGGCAACTTGGTCATTAGAAAAAGTGGTCGGTAAAGTGAAACCCCAACTATGCTTATTATTTTACTTATATGGGTACAATGGCATAACTGTTTGCTTCTCAAGGCATCTGGACAGGCAAAATTAGAAAGAGAAGAGAATGCTGAACTGATCTTTAACTTGAGCTGAACACCCAAATAAATTGAATGAAATGTACAAATAGTAAAAGTAATTATGTATACCTATCTGTAGAAACAAGGACTGCTCTCCTTTTTTTTTTTAATGCAAGATTTATACAAATTCCTGTTTAATTTTTGTCTGTACGTATACATAAAATGACAAAAAGTGGCTATTAAAAATTCTAAAACAAGTTCAGGAACAAATTGTTATACCTTCAATTGCAAATAAGAACCTGGATCTTCCTTCTGGTCTCAGGCTACCACACCAACAGTTTTACTATATATAATGTTAGCTTTGATTTGAAATTTATTTTAACGTACAAACCCTATTTCTTGATCTCTACATTGGACTAAATGCTAACCACGATAGCGTTCTGAGTTTAGGTATTTGGGAGTTCCTCACCTACTTTCAAGCAACCACGGGCATTTTACGGATAGGACAAAGAAATAAGATTAACTTCTACTGTTGACTGCTTTCTGCAAACAAATCACAACAGCCCTTTTTTTGGGGGGGGGGGGGGGGGAGACGTTTATTATGTTTAGAAAATTTAGATGTTGTTGCTGCCGGGTATTATGATGCTCTAAATTTAGGCATGGTGTAATCCCATTATAGCATAGAGGTTTTAGTTATAATTATAGTTCTATTCATTTGGGGGTGCACTATGGATGCTTCATTCTATATGGACTATCATTATGGCAGTATGCAAGACTGAACAAGAAATAAGTAAAGTAATTTCTCTACCATAACAAGACCTCTGTTCTCAGACAACGATGATTGGGAATGCTGGATAGCTAAGGTTAGCGGGAGAGAGGGATGAGATAAATTTAGCAATTGAAAAGGTTCTTGTTATTTTAAAGACAGGTCCAAACAGCAGACGCACAAGTCTGGAATTTGGCTTGCGTGCTTAGGATGCCAGGACAGAGACAGGTGGCTACCAGCAGGGAGGAGGCTTAGCTTAAGAGTGCAGTTATTTCAATCCTACCTCTATAGCCCTGCTTTGTTGGGATGCCACTTTCTGAAAGCGGCAGATCAAGTTGCGAGAGGACCGAAGCGTTCAATCAACAGTCATGTCCTTGTCATGCTTCAGGATTCCCAAAACAGTGAGGTAGGGGTTCCAATTAGGATACCGAACTTAGACCAAATGCAAAGATGTACTTCAATGAGTAGCTACAGCAGTGTTTTTCAACCTTAGCACCTTTAAAATGTGTGGGCTCCAACTCTTAAGATCAGGCAGAAGGTATTTTCTAGAATCAGTGTTTCTCAACTGTGGTCATTCTAAGTTGTGTGAACTTCAAGTCCCAGAATTCCTCAGCCAGCATTGCTGGCTGGGGAATTCTGGGAGTTGAAGTCCACACATCTTAAAGTTGCCCAAGTTGAGAAACATTGAGCTATTGATATGTTCTCAGAGATTATCAGACTCAGGGCCCCTTCAGTATCATGGCAAGTTTGTATTGCTCATTGGCCTACAAACCAATCAAATGCTCCAGGTAAAATTTTCAGTTAGATATACTGTTATATTGCAAATAGCTTGTTGTAGGAATGCAAATGCACAATAATAATGCGCCCATTAATACACACAGCACAGCCATGGGTGAAATCCAGCAGGTTCTGACAGGTTCTGGAGAACTGGCAGTGGAAATTTTTAGTACTTCGGAGAACCAGCAAATATCACCTCTGGCTGGCCCCAGAGTGGGATGGGAATGGAGATTTTGCAGTATCCTTCCCCTGCCACGCCCACCAAGCCACACCCACCAAGCCATGCTACACCCACCAAGCCACACAGAATCGGTAGTAAAAAAAATTGGATTTCACCACTGAGCACAGCTAAACATTCAAAGCCTTTCATACCTTGGTTAATTAGGCCACCACTACGGTGCTTTGAGAATTTTTCTTTTGGGTCAATTTATTGGTGGGGTTGAAATCATAAGGGAGGAAGAACGACTTAGCCTGCTTCACACCCTGTGGCAGAAGGGCTGAAAGAATTCACATCATAAATTCTCCTTTGCTCTCTGACCGCAGTGGGATCATTAGGAAAGGACTTCCTAGAACAACATCAGCCACTCTGGAAAACACATACCTACATGGCACCACTTCGTTCTCATGCTCTGACATGCACTCATATTTATCCTACAGAATCTATAGAACCTATAGAAGGTTTAAGGACTGGAGATGGGGTGGGAAATTGGTTCATTATCAGAGCAGTCTATCCAGGACAGAGATCAGTGGTGGGATTCAAAAATTTTTACTACCGGTTCTGTGGGTGTGGCTTTGTGGGCGTGACATGGCTTTGTGGGCGTGGCAGGGGAAGGATACTGTAAAATTTCCATTCCCTCCCCATTCCCTTGACTGCAAAGAGTATAAATCATTTCTATTTCCCACCACATAGTTAGAACTGAAGAAGCTTCTTGGATCAGAAGTAGACTCCTTCAAGAAAAATTGAGAAAGTTCCACTTGGGGACAGTGGAGACCATTGGGGACAGCCATGACCTGGATGAATTACTAGACATTTGCTTCAATCTTACAACTCTCAACAGGTGGCTGCTTAGAGAACGTAACTCTCAAGGCTTTCCCAGCTGGGTTGTTACAGAATGAGACTCTTATCACTGTAGCTTTTAGGGTGGACGTCAGTGGTGGGTTTAAATTTTTTTTACTACCAGTTCTGTGGGCGTGGCTTGGTGGGCATGGCATGGTTTGGTGGGCATGGCTTGGTGGGTGTGGCAGGGGAAAGATACTGTAAAATCTCCATTCCCTCCCCAATCCAAGGAAAGGTTACTGCAAAATCCCCATTTCTACCCAATCAGCTTGGACTCGGGAGGCAGAGAATAGACGGGGGTGGGGCCAGTCAGAGGTGGTATTTACCGGTTCCCTGAACTACTCAAAACATCCGCTACCGGTTCTCCAGAACTGGTCAGAACCTTCTGAAACCCACCTCTGACAGAGCTCCATTTTATAATCAAGTCAACCTTGACTCGGCCCACCCATGCACATTCATAGATACACTGCATAGTGTTGGAAAATATAACCTCAATCTGGAGGAAATAATTCACCAGGTTGTGGTGAGGGAAACAAACAGTTAATTATTTTTATTTACTAATTTACTAGATTTTTAAAATCCTGCCGTTATTATTTTTATAAATTATTGAAGGCAATCAACATATCTAATACCCTTTCCTTCTCCTATTTTCCACACAACCCTGTGAGCTGAGAGAAAGGAACTGGCCCAAAGTCATCCAGCCAGTTATTATGCCTAAAGTGACACTACAGCTCAGTTTCCTGTTTTCTAGCCTGGTGTCTTAACCACTAGACCAAAATGGCTCTCATGTTGTGCTTACAGCCAAGTAGAGTAAGACTTATAAACAGGTACATAAAAATAATAAAGTAGGACGATTATGCAATTTAATGCATAACATACGACATCATACAGTTCTTTTTCAGTAAAATATTGAGATGCCCTATTTTTTAAAAAAAATCCTCAATACTTGTCATTCGGTGTCTTTAGAACTTAAGCTTAAATTTAAAAAAAGTAAGATGCTTGCTCTGATGAGCAGAGTTCATTTATTTTAAAGAGGCAGCAAATGAAATATATCCCCTAACTAAGCCTTAAAAAATTGTCCTCCTTCTATGCAACTACTGATCAGTTTAGAATAAATGAGCCAAGGTGAAAAACTTAAATCTCTCTCTCTCACACACGCTCTGTCCCAAGTTCCCCATTAAAGTTTAATTTGAATTTTGGACTCTGGAACCTCAATAAATACCTAAAAAATAATGTCAGTTCTAAAGCTTGCTTTTAAAACAGTACACTTCATTAACGGAGGTGTTGATGAACATGGAAGCATATTGGCCGGTTGGATTTTTTTTTTTTACTACCGCATAAGGATTTCTGCTTATTCCGATAAATGACATAATTTCCTATCTCTTTATACTTTCTAGATTGAGTTCACAAAAGAGCAGTTGGAAGGTGAGTTGTTTCCATGTCACTGGCTACCAAGAGACTTGGATTTATTTTACCATTTATTTATGGATAAGCAAACAAACATAAGCAAATGTGCAAGCAATCATTAGTATAATACAGCACACAACTTCTATTTGTTTTTCCACTGTAACAAAATGACCACTTAGACTTGATTCCTAAAATGATAAACAGATGTTAAGAGAAATGATGTTAGGGAAAGGGTAGGCTTGTATCTGTATAAAATATTGTTTATCCCATCCCATCAACGTACTTCCACCATTATGTCTGATTTAATCAGATCCAGGCAGATCTGAATTCTGTCGCAAAGTCAGGTATAATTAAGAAGAGATTAGATTCATGTTTTATTCCTGTTGGATCCAATGCAACCAGATGTAATGGAATGTGTAAATGACCTTGGGGAAATAGAGGAAAAGATGCTGTCTGGGTAATAATCAGACAAGAGAGTTAGGAGCCTCAATGGCTTAACAATCAGAAAAACAAACAAACTTAGGAATGACTTGCAGTTAAAACTGGCAGCTTGTAGGAAGTTTGCACTTGCAAGATATTCAGGGGTGGGCTGCTAGGGATTCGCAGGGGTCCGGGAGAACCTCTAGCTAAGATTCTGTGCAGTTTGGAGAACCCCTAAATCCCACTCCTGCCTGGCCCCACCCACCCTGCCCCTCCTAGGAGTCCCCACGTGGCCTGTTTTGGATGCAGGTAAGTGCAGGGTGTGAGCGGAAGCTTGGGAAGGACAAAAAACGGGCCTACCGGAAGTTTGGCCTCTGGAGCCTGTGGAGGCCATTTTCGCTCTCCTGGAGGCTTGAGGAAAGTCTCCAGAGCCTGGGGAGGGCAAAAATGTCCCCGCCCCCACCCCCGCTGTGGTGCAGGAGGCCAACTAGGCCACACCCACCATGGCCATACCCACCCAGCAACTGGGCAGAGAACCCCTTGCTAAAAGTTTTGAAGCCCACCCCTGAAGATATTAACATAGTCTTACAATAAAGTAAGACTACTTTATTTATACCCAAGATATAAATATCTTTCAGCCCTACAAAAAAGACCAGACTAAAAACCAAGACCATATACAGTAGATCAATATTAGGTTTATTACAATGGAATCTTGCAAGTCTTCCTGCATTCATTGTTCTTCCCCTTTCCTATCTTTGTGTGAAGAATAAAATAAATCAAGAAGTCTTCTTTCAATAAACATCTCGGGCTTTAGGATGCTGTAAGACGACAGGGAGTCCTTGACTTATGACCACAATTGAGCCCAAAATTTCCATCGCTAAGCGAGACATTTGTTAAGTGAATTTTGCCGCATTTTACCACCTTTCTTGGCGTAGTTGTCAAGTGAACCACTGCAGATGTGAAGTTAGTAATAAAGGTTCCCCTCGCACAAATATGCTAGTCATTCCCGACTCTAGGGGGTGGTGCTCATCTCCATTTCAAAGCCGAAGAGCCAGCGCTATCCAAAGACGTCTCCGTGGTCATGTGGCCGGCATGACTAAACGCCAAAGGCGCACGGAACGCTGTTACCTTCCCACCAAAGGTGGTCCCTATGTTTCTACTTGCCTTTTTTATGTGCTTTTGAACTGCTAGGTTGGCAGAAGCTGGGACAAATAACAGAAGCTCACCCTGTTACGCTGCACTAGGGATTCGAACCGCTAAATTGCCGACCTTTTGATTGACAAGCTCAGCGTCTTAGCCACTGAGCCACCGTGTCCCTTGAAGTTAGTAATACAGAGTTAGTAATAAAGAGAATCTGGCTTCCCCATTGACTTTGCTTTTCAGAAGGTCGCCGGGACACTGCAACCATCATAAATATGAGTCAGTTGCCAAACTTCTGAATTTTGTTCATGTGACTGTGGGGATGCTGCAACGGTTGCAAGTTTGAAAAAATGGTCATAAGTCGCTTTTTTTCAGTGCTGTTGTAACTTTGAACAGTCACTAAATGAACTGTTGTAAGTCGAGGACTACCTGTATGACTCCCTTTGAATTTTTTTCTTGTCTCTCCTAAATATGAGAGTACTTTCAAATGACAGTACATCTTTACTAAGGAGTCTGACTTGCTTGTGCAGGCTCATCCTCGCATCCTTCAAACTATACCACCAGCAGCAAATCCTCACAATGTTGTGAACCGTGACACAATGGTCTGCCACGGCAACAAATCCTCATCAGGCTACCATTGTCACATCTCCAACCTACCATGAAGGTAGCTTAAATTCATCTTTGGCTGGTTGAGTTTTAAAGCAATGTTTTCTTCCTTGCTGTATGAATGTCATATGGACGCCTCACTGATGTCATGTAATGACCCCATCAGAGGCTGAGATCTGCCCAGCTCCTCTGGCCCACCCACCCCATCCCTCCCGTCAGTTGCCGAGTTCTGCCTTCATAGCCATTTGGTTTCTATTACTGGAGAGACCTAATGATCTGGCTCCCACAGCTGTGTTTCTACATGGAGAAATGTCCTGGAGAAGCATTATGCTGGCTCTTAACAGCCATAGGCTTAATGCTCTTTTGGAAGAATTTGTAAACATGTGTCACTTAGACAATCTGTCACCATGGCCCGAGCCTGTCCATCCCTACCCTTAACACATGTTAAGGACAGGGAGAGTTCTGGCTGCTTTTCCCATTGGCAGGTGACACTGAATGGAACTCAGCAAAATTATCCCACATTAAAATTGCAAAGGACGGGAAACAGCCACCCATCTTGCTAACAAAAGCAGAAGAAATCAGCTGGGATTAGGCAAAAAATGCCACACACTTTTTGGCCAACTTGGACAGGGAAAAGGAATCCTCATTAATATAGCCAGGAGGAAAAGCCCTTTTATTTAATTAATTAATTAATTAATTTTTATTTGATTTCTTTACCGCCCTTCTCCTGCGGGACTCAGGGTGGTGAACAGCCGAGATAAAACCTAACATATAAAATTTAAAAACAATTTAAAAGACATTAAATAATTTCGACCTAACAATTTAAAACAACCCAATTAAAACCAATTTCAATTAAAACCGAGAGGATGGGATCAAGCCAGCCCGGCTAGGTGGAATAATTATTCTTAGAACTGAAATGTTGCTATAAAATTGAAGGCCTGCTTAATTAGCTCAATTGTTTTATTTTTTTATTTTTTTTATTTTTATTTTTATTTGATTTATATGCCTCCCGTCTCCGGAGACTCAGGGCGGCTTACAGTGCGTTAAGCAATAGCCTTCATACTTTTGTATATTTATACAAAGTCAGCTTATTGCCCCCACAATCTGGGTCCTCATTTTACCCACCTTAGAAAGGATGGAAGGCTGAGTCAACCTTGAGCCTGGTGGGATTCAAACTTGCAGTAATTGCAAGCAGCAGATGTTAATAGATGTTAATAACAGGGTGCTTTAAACCACTGTACTACAGGCTCATTGTTAGAGGGAGGGTTAGGTATTGTATAGCAGCTGAACTTGGCTCTCTACCTGAAGAACAATGTCTGATTGCTCTAACAGGGTGAAACGGAAAGGATCAATTCGCCAGAAACCAAATCCCAGAAATGAGGCGATGATGCCCCTTTGAAAGATCATTGAGATCTTCTGTATATTAAAAGAATAGCCAAACCTTTCCAGATCACCATCTTCATCTCTCTATGGTAAATTTATCCCAAACAGAGGTTGCCGTTAGAGAGGAAGCCTCCTTCTAATTGATTAATTGACTATGATTAACAGAAACTGGGCAGGCAGATGTTGCAGATGGCAGTGTCCAGTTTCTTAGGATTACATCTGAATCCTCTAGTTGACACTGGCAAAAGGACAAGTTTGACACTTTATCTCCATCAAACTTCAGCCCCCCTGCAGCTCTCCCATTTCAGAGGCCACATATCAAACTATATCAAAATTTGATCTGATCTCTCTAGATTACAAGGAGGCCTTTGGGCTCTTTGATCGGGTCGGCGATGGTAAAATCCAGTTGAGCCAGTGTGGAGATGTGATGAGGGCATTGGGCCAGAATCCTACTAATGCTGAAATCCGGAAAGTTCTAGGACATCCAAAGCCTGACGGTAAGTCATCTCTGCTTTACCATGTGCAGGGGAAATTATAATACAGTATGACCACAGGATGGCAGCAGATTCCAGATTTAAGGGATCATATTGAAACATCCTTTAAGAACAGATCCATTCTATGGTAGTTAGGAATATAAAGCTAGAAAATGTGGGTTATGCAGTTCCTTTGATGAGGAAAAACTCTGTCTTCTTGTGACTTAACTATAAGCTGATCTGCAAAAATCAACAAGCTATGATTTCTGATGCATAGGAAAAAAATATTGGAACCTATAAGCCAGGGGTGCTATTCAACAGGTTCTGACAGGTTCTGGAGAACCGATAGTGGAAATATTGAGTAGTTCGGAGAACCAGTAAATACCACCTCTGGATGGCCCCAAAGTGGGGTGGGAATGGAGATTTTGCAGTATCCTTCCCCTGGAGTGGGGTGGGAATGGAGATTTTGCAGTATCCTTCCCCTGCCACGCCCACCAAGTCACACCCACAAAACCGGCAGTAAAAAAATTTGAATTCCACCACTGCTATAAGCTCTGTTACAATTATTAGAAGCATGCAGCCATTCTTCTTAAACATACTAGGAACCTGCAACACCATTCGTGAATAAATAAATCAGTATAATTTTAGTATAATTTATATTTGCAAGAATATGTTTTAAAAAATGGACCGACACTTAGTTGAATGAAACATAATGGCCTACAGTATAATACATATACAGTATAATGCTAAACATAAGTAGTAGTCTGTGTATCACAGTAGCTGAGTTCAGGAATTATGCTAAACTGAAATTAAATTTAGCAAAACGTGTGAACTCAGGCAATGTGATTAAAAGGTATTTAAAAATTTAACTGTATATACTCTCTCCCCTATACTGGACACATAATCTAAATAAAGTGCATAATATAATCTAAAAAATATAGCGTATCAAAGAGTATGTTTTTCTAATTTAATTTGCATTTAAAATTTACATTTTTCAAACAATCTGGGGTTCAGATTGAAAAATTACAGCAGTAAAAAAGTGGTAAGCCAGTTTGGCGTAGAACTTAAACTGGGATGCTGTGAGTTTTGATGTATTTTAGGCACAAAGGCAGTTTAGGTGATCTTGGGCCATCCCTCTCTCTTAGCCCTGGGAGGCAAGCAAGGGCAAATCATTTCCAAAGTACAGCATTGCCAAGAAAACTACAGGTAGTTGCCTGGAATCAACACTAACTCAGAGACACACAAAATTGCAAGACTAGCAGTTGTGCAGGGCATGTACACACCCTGGAAACTGGAAGAGCATTAGTTGTTTCTTTATTGTATTATGCTTTCAGCATATTTTTAAATGTACTCTACTATTCAAGCTAGGAGTGCCAGACCAGCACAATCCAAGAAAAAGAATGCAGAAGAACTGTTGGAAGAGCCCTTGAAGTCTTCTAGTTCAAACCTCCTGCTTGAACAGAAGACTGTATACCAGGGGTCTGCAACCTTAAACACTTGGACCCATTTCCCACAAAACAGAAAACACCGGGAGCCACAAAACACTTCCTGTGCCTGACTATTTCTTGAGCGTCCACAAAACTAGCATACGTAGTTGAATTCAATGTTCTGTTTTCTTCTGAAACTTTTCTTTTCTTGGATTTATCCATGGTTGGCTTACCGGGGATTGAAAAGCTCAATAAATCGTGTGCCGGCGGGTGTCACACATTGGCAGTTGTGACGCATATTTTGAGTGACAGGGAGCCGCAGCAGAGGGGGGAAAGAGCCACATGTGGCTCCAGAGCCGCAGGTTGCTGATCCCTGCCCTATACCAGAGGTGGGTTTCAACAGGTTCTGACCAGTTCTGGAGAACTGGTAGTGGAAATTTTGAGTAGTTCAGAGAACAGGTAGTAAAAATTCTGACTGGCCCCACCCCCATCTATTCTCTGCCTCCCAAGTCCCAGCTGATCGGGAGGAAATGGCGATTTTGCAGTAACCTTCCCTTGGATTGGGGACAGAATGGAGATTTTACAGTATCCTTCCCCTGCAACACCCACCAAGCCACGCCCACCAAGCCATGCCATGCCCACCAAGCCACACCCACAGAACTGGTAATAAAATTTTTTGAAACCCACCACTGCCCTATACCTATATATATATGTATGTATGTATGTATGTATGTATGTATGTATGTATGTATGCATGCTGGGTGTGTGTGTGTGTGTATATACACACACACACACACACACACATATACATATATATATATATACATATACACACAGCATGCATACATACATACATACATACATAATACATACATAATACATACATGAGAGCAGAGATGGGATTCACATACTGTAGCAACCGGTTCGCCTCATCTGCACATTCGTGTGGTATCACAAAACACGGCAATTTGCATGCATGCACCATCCACACGTATGAGGCATCAAAAACACAGTGATATAGGATGGGATTGCATCTGGGCGGGTGGGAAGGCTGGGTCCACCCTTTCTATATTCATTTATATTATTTAAATTCAGTTCATAAATTAAAAGGTACAGTGCAGTGTTCGTTTTTCTCTTAGGGTAGTGAATGATCCCAGCCACAGCTCTGCAACTCACCGGCTTCAAAGGGGAAAGTTAGTTGGGGCGGGCAGGGCCGCTCATGTTGTATCTTCAGGGCCTTCTTAAAGAGGATGTGTCTTTTCCAGAGATGGCTGCCCCATAAGGAGATGTCAAGTGACATGACTGGAGTGCCCCAGCACATTATCATCTTTCCTTCAAATGCAGGTTATTTGTGTAGCTCCACAGTATAGAGATAATCAAATAATAGAACTGGGATCTTGGGGGTATTTACAGAGTTGGAAGGGACCTTATAGGTCAGTGATGGCTAACTTTTTTGCCATCGCGTGCCAAAAGTGGGGGGAGCGCGGTGGGGTCACATGCACGTGTGCCCACATCCATCATTCTATGTGCCCCGCCCCCCCGTGCTTCCCCCGCTTTTGGCATGTGATGGCACGGTGGGCCCGATAGGTCTGTTTTTTGCTCTCCCCAGGCTCCAGAGCCTTTCTAGGAGCCTGGGGAGGGCAAAAATGGCCTCCCCCTCGACGCTCTCCAGAGGCCGGAAACAGTGTGTTTCCTGACTTCTGGTGGGCCCAGAAGGCCCGAAAATCAACTGGCTGGCGCACGCATGCATGCCGGAGCTGAGCTCATGTGCCCACCGATATGGCTCCACGTGCCACCTGTGGCACCCGTGCCATAGGTTAGCCATCATAGTTATAGGTCATCTAGTCCAACCCCCCGCTCAAGCAGGAGACCCTACAGTATTTCTGACAGATGGCAGTCCAGTCTCTTCTTGAAAGCTTCCAACGATGAAGCTCCCACAACTTCTGAAGGCAAACTGTTCCATTGGTTGATTGCTCTCACCCTCAGAAAAAAAATCCTTATTTCCAGGTTGAATTGTTCAGTTTCCATCCATTATTCCTTGTCCGGCCTTCAGGTGCTTTGGAAAACAGCTTGATCCCCTCCTCTCTGCGGCAGCCCCTCAAATACTGGAACATTGCTATCGTGTCTCCCCTGGTCCTTCTCTTCCCTAGACTAGCCATGCTCAGTTTCTGCAACTGTTCATCGTATGTTTTAGCCTCCAGTCCCCTAATCATCCTAGTTGCACTCTTTCTAGAGTCTCAACATCTTTTTTAATAGTATGGTGACCAAAACCGGATGCAGTATTCTAGGAGTGGTCTTACTAAGGCTTTATAGAGTGGTATTAGTACCTCACTTGATCTTGATTGTATCTTTCTGTTAATGCAATTTAGGATTGTGTTGGCTTTTTTGGCTGCCGCCACACACTGTTGGTTCATATTTAATTGGTTGCCCACTAAGACTCCAACAGTTGGAAGGGACCTTGAGATCTAGTCCAACTCCCTGCTGAAGCAGGAGACCCTATACCATTTCAGACAAATAGTTGTCCAATCACTTCTTAAAAATCTCCAGTGTTGGAGTACCCACAACCTCTGGAGGCAAGCCGTTCCACTGATTAATTGTTCTTAATTGTGAGGAAATTTCTCCTTAGTTTCACTTACATTTTCACTTAAAACTGAGAACACAAATCTCTCCCCAGAATATGTTGTCATTTAGATATACTTAGATATATTCACTTAGATCCCAAGAACGGTTCCAATTATAAGCCACAGTTTGTAACAAGGCCTGGGGCTATATATTGCCAACTCTCTTTTTTTCCCTCTGACCGTTCAACACATCTGATTTAGTTGTTTTTAAAGGACATGCAAGTCTCTCAGCAACTTTTTTTCCCCTTTAGTTTTAATTCCTTATTGACGGAGTTCTATCTGTGTGGCACAGAAATAGCTTTTTGAGATTCAAGGATGGAGAGTTGGGTGGGAAATGAACGCTTCTTCTCCCTTTGCATCTTCTCTTCCCCCACTTTCTGATTGCCCCCAGAGCTGAATTCTAAACGGGTGGAGTTTGAAGAGTTCCTGCCAATGCTGCAGACAGTTGCCAAAAACAAAGATCAAGGCACCTATGAAGATTATGTGGAGGGGCTCAGAGTCTTTGATAAGGAGGGGAACGGAACTGTCATGGGGGCAGAATTGCGCCATGTCCTTTCCACACTGGGTAAGTATACTGTAGTCCCTACCACTGTGATGGCGAACCTATGGCACGTGTGCCACAGGTGGCACAAAGAGCCCTCTCTGTGGGCACGCCAGCCGTCGCCCCAGCCCAGCTTCACCACGCATGCGCACGTGCCTCCCGCCGGCCAACTGGTCTTCGGGTCTCTGCTGCTCATACACGGGGGGGTGGGGTGCATGCACGGGGGTGTAGGTTGGTGCAGGAGGCTTTCCAGGCCCAAAACGGGGTGTGAGTGCCCCATTTTGGGCCTGGAAAGACTCCTGAACCAACCTGGAAGCCAAAACGGGGCACGGGGACGGCTAATGCACGGGGGACGCATGTGCATTCGTGGGGGACGCGCGCATTGCATTTTTGGTGTTTGGGCACGCGTGCGCTTTGGGCACTCAGCACCAAAAAGGTTAACCATCACTGCCCTACCACCACAATCACCATGAAAAGGCACTAAAAGGCATTACATGCGGAAATTGTCACAGCCTGGAGCTCAAAAGAACTTCCAAACAAGAAAAAAATCATCTTAAGCTACAGCTACAATCTCAATTTGCCTCCTTTAGAAAGGCACTAATCAATAAACATCAGTGTTCTACTGATCTTCTTGTAACATTGGTTGTAATTGTAATCCACAAGTAATGTGGATGGTTTTCTATCCCTTTAAGGTTAATATTAGCTCTGTTGTAATGTCGGGTGAATGATCCTTTCTCCATTGATGGAGGTTCGTCTAATTTGATTTACTGTACTTTGAAAAACATCAGGTGAAATTTGTGTTTTAGTTGCAAAGTGGCATTCGCCTATAGAGGCCTTTTTTCAAAAAAAATGAAATTGTTGGCTTGCTTACAAAAAAGTAAAGCCCTTCATGTTGTGTGTTTTTGTTGTTATCTCGTCTTGCCAACCTTTTGCTTTCTCGTGCATTTCTTCTATTTTTTCTAAGTTTTTTTTTAACTTAGAAAAACTTCACTTTTACTTTTTTATTATTTCCAGTTGCTAGGAATTGGGGGAGGGGGAAGGGTGTACAAATGTAATGAGTATTTTGATGAAAGATAAACCATCTTCCTTTTTTATTTTTTTTTCAGGTGAGAAAATGACAGAAGACGAAGTGGATTCTCTATTATCAGGGCATGAAGATGCTAATGGTTGCATTAATTATGAAGGTAAGATCTTACACCTGTTGTCAGTTGAGAGGTTATGCAGAGATATTTGGTTCAGTTTGGACCCTACAAAAACATCAGAACGTCCACATCTGACAGGCAAATAAGCCCCCAAAATAGTAAATGTTGGAAGATTCTTGTTTTCACAGAATATCGTATAAATAAGAAACCCCTTACGGACTTTTTTGTATACAGCATAAAAAATGAACATGATATATGTTTTGAAGATCAGATTAGTTAGATTTTAGAAAGAAGAGAATCATGATGCAACTTTAGAGAAAGAGGGCAATTTATAATTGCACTTATAACTATTGTGAAGAAAATTACAAGCCACTTTGTAGCCTTTTTCATTCTATTATATTTTTCTTTTATAGTACTTCTACTTTTTTCGTTTTCTTTTTTCTTTCTTGGGCTTTTAGATTTCTATTTGATTTCTTTATTTTTCTTTTTTCCTCATGACTCTTCCTTGGTTTGTACTAGATTTTAACTTCAATAAAATTATATATAAAAAATTGCATAAGTATGGAATACTAATATTGTGCTGATATGGGATCTGTGTAAACACCAGTACTCATGTAGATGTCAGAATTACCTAAAGGTTAGCAATAGGACTTCAGTTATTCCTGTTATTTATTAAAAATTAAACCTGGGCCGGATGTATTTTTTTAAAAAAGCAATCTAAAAGGAAGTTATCAGATGTAATGTCTGCTCTTCCAGTGATGTTTGCATTTTATCACAATGTATATAGGCTAGTTGTTGGATGAAATTAAATTAAAATGATCTATCGTAATAGTTTGCAGCCAACTTCTATTTATCATCAGCCTGAAGCAACTACAATAGGAAGGATGGCTGCTGCCTCAAGTTAAAACATTTTATGTGAAAATATGTCCTGGGACAAACATTAACCACAGTGGGTGATTTTAATCTCTTAAATTTTCTCCTTTCTTTCTCACAGCATTTGTCAAACATATCATGGCAAGCTGAGCTGGGGGTCTATGAGTAAGTGCAGTATTTCCAAGCATCATTTATATTCTGGATTGATAGGAGCTCCCTTTTTTCCTCCCTTCCTAAATAAGATTCTTCTCCACAGCTTTTTCATAGGCAATCCTTCATCTGCCCTTCACATATCCCTGAGTATTTTATTGCCACTGCAGGCTATTTTATCCAAACTGTACACACATAGTTAGGCAAAATTTGCCAGGACACTGTTTTCTACCATATCCCTGAACATCGTAACAAAATATGAGTTATTAGATCTAACAATTCTTACCAAATGTGTGAAATTCACTATTAAAAGCCGTTATTAGAGTGCTTGGTGATTAAAAATCAAAGATTGCCATATTGATTCATGACAGAGTACAGTAAAAGTAGTCTTTGACTTACGACCACAATTGAGCCCAAACTTTCTGTTGTTAAGTGAGACATCTGTTAAGTGAGTTTTTCCTACTTTATGTTTCTTGCCACAGTTGTTAAATGTATCACTGCAGTTATGGTAGTAATGAGGTTATTAAGTGAATCTATGTTGACTTTGACTTATCAGAAGCCGCAAAAGGTGATCACATGACTCTGGGACACTGCAACGTCATAAATATGAGCCAGATGGCCAAGCATCTTAATTTTGTTCATGTGACAATGGAGATGCTTCAATAGTGGTGTGAAAAACAGTCATAAGTCACTTTTTTCAGTGCCATTATAGCTTTTAACATCACTAAACGAACTGCTGTAAGTCAAGGACTTCCTACTGCAGGGCTGTCAAACTCCCAGCCTGCGGGGCGGATGCGTCACATGTTGGCCACGCCCATACCCGGTTTAGTGAAGGGGGAAAAAGTCCCAATACGTCATGGGATGCTGCCGTGATGACGTAAGTTTGACACCCCTGGCCTAATTCATATATTATATTGTATAATAGAAAGAATGCAGTAAAATAGAAAGATGATTATATGGTTGATCAAAAAGAAATATTGATTTCTTTTCTCCACTTTGACATTTTTTTTCTGAAGAGATATCTATGCCTTCTTTTAGTAATTATTGTGAAACTTTGATATTTATGGACATGAGAGACACATATTCTCTTTCTTCAAAGGCAGGGCTGCTCAAGATGCTGTCTTCAGATACAACTCCTCAGCCTACAGTCCTTAATGGCCGTCACTTTCCTGTTTTTTTCTACCTTTGTACACACACAATCTGCAGCCCAGACATTTTTCCTGGTGTAGACTGTAAAGATATCTTTATAAATACTGAATTGGTGAAACATCAGCACCTCAGTCAGTGATCATCTATGGAACCAGAAGGGAGCAGCAGCAGCAGCAACAAATTTCACAATTTTTGTGTGAAGAAATCCACTTGCTTAAATCATCTGACTCTACAAACTACTCATTTTTCTAAACAATAAAGTTTTTGATTTTCAGATGTTCTGATTTCTTGATTTGTCATTAGTTTCCAAGCACTGAGGTAAAATAAGGAGAACCTGCTTAATGTCCAAGATGTACACAATCATTTTGAAAAGGGTGGGGCAGATGGCAGGATCTACGAATCTTCTTGCATATCTGAGTCAGCGTTTTAGATCAAAATATAGAACCACAGATTATTTAAATACCGTAGCTACCATAGGTTATGTTAAAACCCAAATCCATCGGGACAAAAGGCAGAACTTCTTAATCATATTTTGCATTTTCTATTAGCTATGGGGAATTTAGATTTCTGCTCAAACCCAAAAGAGTTACTTGAAAGTTCGTCAATGTTGACCTCCAGATCTCCAGGCACAGAGAGGAAGGACTAGAGTGTCCCTAAAATCTATATCATCCATATCACCTCTTCTCCCTATTGTAAACAAGTGTAGAAAATCAACAAGAGATGTCTGTATATGTCTGAAGGGAACAAGCTTTTCCTCACTCTCTACTTCTCCTTTTCCCAAATTGCTTTTATCTGGAAAAAGCAGCCAATGATTTTCTGATTTGTCTTTGTAAACGTTAACATGTTGCTTGGTATTCAGAATTCCAGGGGATAAAGGTTAATTATTATTTATACAATAGCTATATTTAATTGACTATTCTATGGCTACAAGGTTATAAAACTCACTAGAGATGTCAGCAGTAGATGATGT
This sequence comes from Ptyas mucosa, assembly GCA_012654045.1. Taxonomy (NCBI): domain Eukaryota; kingdom Metazoa; phylum Chordata; class Lepidosauria; order Squamata; family Colubridae; genus Ptyas; species Ptyas mucosa. The sequence goes on from WNWU01000036.1 coordinate 11,031,572, forward strand.
CAGTAATTAAACTTTCTTATGGCTGCCTGCATTTTTGCAATGCAGATCTGGTAGTCCTAACCTCAATACTCCATCTTCGAAATCTGTGTGTGTAAAGATAGCTTTCTATATTCAACATATGAAGTCTGTTACAACAGTTCACTAAAAGTTAAAGAGTCAGAAAGAAGGCCTTGAAGCAAATATTCAGAAACCATTATTTAAACAAAGAGGATAGAAGCATTCCTTAAGTCCTGGGAAAGGAGATACAGGTAGTATCACTTAGCGACCATTCAAAGTTATTGTATTACCCCAAGGATACTTACAGCCCAGTTCTGATGATCATCCCAACATCTGCAGTCACATAACCATATTTCAGGGGCTTGGCATACAGCCTGTATTTATTTGTCTGTTAGCTTTGTACATTTTTGATCTTTTATGATTGTAAGCTGCCCAAAGTTACCCTGAAGTAAGATGGGAGGCCAATAAAATTTACAAATAAATAAATAAATAGCCATTTGCAGTGTCCCACAGTAATTTACACATCTTATGACATTTTTGCCCCAAGCCAGCAGTTGTCAGCAAAATCACTCCATAATGAACAAATGGCGGCGCAGCAGACTAAAGCACTGTTATTAACATCAGCTGCCTGCAATTACTGCAAGTTCAAATCTCACCAGGCTCAAGGTTGACTCAGCCTTCCATCCTTTCTAAGGTAGGTAAAATGAGGACCCGGTTTGTGGGGGCAATAAGCTGACTTTGTATAAATCTATAAAAGTATGAAGGCTATTGCTTTTCGCACTGTAAGCCGCCCTGAGTCTCCGGAGAAGGGCGGCATATAAATCAAATTTTTAAAAAAATGGACTGCAGTATACACTCAATCACAGCATAGATCAATTTATGAGCATCACAAAAAAGGTCATATAATTGGGTCAGTTACATGGATGACCTGCTTTATGACAGTCATGACGTATAATCATAATGGGCATGCCTCAGTTACAGTTGTACGTTGAGGATTATCTGTATTAAGAGTGGGCTGGCTCTTGTCTGACTCCCTGAGGTGTAAGAGGCAGGAGAGGACAAACACAATCAGATTTACGAGCTTCTGTTATAGCCAAATTCAAAAAGCGTAGTTTTGACCTTCCTGTGGAGTGTGTTTCCTGATCTGGTCTACTTCAAAGGGCTGATATAAATATTCCAATATCAAAATTGGCTAGAGCTGAGTGATCTATTGCATGTCAGGTAAATGTGTATGAAAACAGGAGAAGGAGATGGCACCGAAACTGAATTATTATTATTTTATGTAGAGCAGGGAGGGGGATCTTTGAACTTACTTGAACTTGTCCTCTTTGTTTACATAATGGTTTCTGAATACTTACAAATAGTACTGCTGAATCTATATGGACTCATGATGTTCACAAGTAATCATAACAAAAGGTTTGTGGTAGATATAAAGAAATTAAAACAATCGGCTAATCATATTTATAACAGGACAAGGATAAATTATAGTGCTAACGAGAAATCATAACAAAACCAAATAAAGCATCATCAAATTAGCGTAAATAATTCAAAGTAAAACAAAGATAGTGATAATAAATAGTTCAGTCAAATGCTCTTTAGAAAAAAATCTGTTTTTAGTAGCTTTTGGAACATTAGAAGTGGTGGAACAAATTTTAATTCTAAAAGGAGTTATTCTACAAGGTAGAAGCAGGAACTGAGAAACAGCATCTTCTAGACTCCATTTCCAATATAGAAGTACTCAACACAAAAACTAATAATCCAAATAAGGGCAACAAAGCAGAAATTTCAGCCACCAAATAACAACAAAAAACTCTTGATAATTTGAATTATCACTTCACATATTGACAGGTTACACAGAAGCCAATAGACAGGCAAACCACTCATGATAGCCTCCCCACTTTACAAGATCACTTATACCCTTTGTTTTCTTCTAATCTTTCAATAAATAATCAGGGGAGAGTAGCCCCCTCTGATCCATATTCACTTTAGATGAAAATCTTCTCACCCACCTGTCTCACCAGAAGGATCACCCCAATGCAACTTTTACATTCTGATCTCAGAACCCCTCAATTTCTACTATTACAGTAGTTTTATTGTATTTAGGGTTAATAATTCTACTTATGGACCAAGATCACAAGTGAATCCCAATTGAGTGTGCCGCTGATCCAGGATCTCACACTCCAGACCTTCACTGTCTGCCACTGTGTGATGAAATATAGTAGGCTAGATCCCTACGATGGAGGTATGCATTCCACAGGAGTAAGGGTTAACTCAGTCCCAATATTTTGTGTGAGAGAAAGAGAGTAAAGACAACCCTTCTGTAGTAGTTCTCAGAGTGCATGATAGCTGCAGGTAACAGAGCGCTAAGTCTGGCAATATTCTGTCTACAGGTGTGGAAACAATAAAAAAGAATCAGTTTGGAAGAATCACCAAGTCATTCTTGGTTCACTGGCCGGATTCATAATACCCTTTAAAATAAATAGCTCATTACAGCAGCGGATCTCCTAGCCAGTCAATCCTGATAAAGAGTCACCAGAACCCTTCATCTCTAGTCTTCCATTTTCCATCAACTTCTACGGACTATCACAGCTACTATAGTGTGTAGTATACTATACTCTTAGACCTTTCTGATAGTGTCAGTCCAGTGGTGAAATCCAAATTTTTTTACTACCAGTTCTGTGGGCATGGCTTGGTGGGCGTGGCAGGGGAAGGATCCTGCAAAATCTCCATTCCCTCTCCACTCCAGGGGAAGGATCCTGCAAAATGTCCATTCCCTCTCCACTCCTGGGGGAAGGATATTGCAAAATCTCCCTTCCCATCCCACTCTGTGGACAGCAAGAGGTGGTATTTGCTGGTTCTCGGAAGTGCTCAAAATTTCCACTACCGGATCTCCAGAACCTGTTAGAACCTGCTGGAGTTCACCCGTGTCAGTCCTTGGCCTCTTTTAACCCAAAACTGCCTCAGTCTATTGGATCCTATTCCTATATTCTCTATCCCAGATCCCAGAGATCAGTCAGAGTCCAACCCCCGCCCCCCCAAAAAAGGTAGGTAGGCCAGTCACCATTTGTACTCCATCAGAAAGAGGGGGTGGAGAATCAGAGGGGGTGTGCTAGCAAAATGCTGCAGGCTCTTGAATACTGACATTCTTAGGCTGCTATTATGGTAATTAGAAATTGCTCCTGAACTATAGTTCCCAGCATCCCTGTCTATTGTTAGAGAAGCTTGAAAGGGCTAAGTCTCCCATTCAAGAAGTAAGGTACAGTATGTTTTAAGAAAAGAATTGGAATTGAGGCAAAGAGCATTGACGGCCTTTAATTGCAGGTATATTTTTTTAAAAAAAATAGTTGGATCCAGATCTTATCCATTCAATCTGAACGTTGTTAAAACATATTAAATTATAAACCTGGTGATTTTCAAACAAAAATATGTAAAAACAGAGAAAGAGAAAACACTACATTCTGCAACCAGTAATTGTGCGGAGTTTTGCGACCAAGATACAATACCTTTAAAATAAGTCTCAAAAACACATTGAAATGATACATTTGGAACAACCCACTAAATCATAAATTGGCTCACCACATTTTACCTGAGGGTATTTCTCAGCCGAGAAACGCATCGTTCCGCCAGTGGTACAACGCATCGGTGAAATCCAATTTTTTTTACTACCGGTTCTATGGGCATAGCTTGGTGGGTGTGGCAAGGGAAGGTTACTGTAAAATCTACATTCCCTCCCCACTCCAGAGGAAGGATACTGCAATGTCTCCATTCCCACCTCACTCCAGGGGAAGGATACTGCAAAGTCTCCATTCCCACCCCACTCCAAGGGAAGGATACTACAAAATCCCCATTCCCACCCCATTCTGGGGCCAGCCAGAGGTGGCATTTGCCGGTTCTCCGAACTACTCAAAATTTCCGCTACCGGTTCTCCAGAACCTGTCAGAACCTGCTGGATTTCACCCCTGGTACGAGGCCAGAAAATGGGATCGATTGACTAAATCACTGTTCTTCACCAGGTCCTGCAAAAACAGCTGATGGTTTAATTTGAGTAAACTCAGCAATATGATCCCCTCCCCCTCGGCTTGTTTTAAAGCAGGGATGGGTATCTACAGCCCTTTTACGACCTGCGGACTTCAACTCCCAGAATTCTGGGAGTTGAAGTCCACAAGTCACAAAGAGTCCATAGTTCTCTCCCCCACACCTCTGTTTTAAAGGGGGAGGGGAAAAGAAAACTACAATCCCCGACGTGCAATGCAACAATCTCGTTCAGCGGCCTCTACGACGACACGCGAGATTCTAACTCCTCCGTGGGCCCAAGTCGCCCCTACCGTATTTCTCTTTCTCCTTCACGTCAGTAAGAAGGGTGGGAAAGCCCCGCCTCCCCGTTTCGGCTACGAGACGCAACTTTTTAAGCATAACGTTTGGAACCGCCTCCTCCTCCTCCTCTCCCTCCCTCCATTTTTGGCATCAGCCAATCGGAGGCGAAGACCCGCGCGGTGACTTGAAGAGCCACTCCCGGGCAGAGCTCGCACACATTCCGGGCGGAAGGAGGGGACGGTCCGAGCGACGCTCAGCTCTGCTTGCAACAATGGTGAGTGCTTTGCAAAACGGGCGAAGTTTTGAGGCCGGTCAAGATTGTAGGACGGTCTCTTAATTGGGGCCGTTGGAAAGAGCGGTTGCTGAGTATTGTAGGACGGTCTCTTAATTGTCTCTTACTTGAGCGGGAGGGGTTGGACTAGAAGACCTCCGAGGTCCCTTCCAGCGTCTATTCTGATTGAGAGTAGGCTGCAGGGCGGGAAATGCAGGGGAAAGGGGAAAGTTTTGGGGCGAAGAAATCGGCTGGCTTCTTTTCCTCTTTCCCCCCCAAGTAATACGCCTTTTTCCCCCCCCCCCCCTCGGATTTGATTTGCAGTGTGACTTCTCGGAAGATCAGACCGCCGGTAAGTGCTTTATTTTTTATTTTTTTGTCTTCCCCCGCATTGGGCTATTCATTGGAAGGTAGATTATTATTGGGGATAAAGGGAGAAGGGGGGGAACACGCACACCCCATTTCTCTTTCCCTTCCCCGCCCCCCCCCCATCTTAAGGGTGAAAAGGTTTTTTTGGGGAGGGCAATTTGCGCTTACAATTCTTTTTCTCCTTCCTTCCTTCCTTTGATTCTTCTAGCCTTTTTCCTTTCTCCCCTTCCCCACTCCCTTGATCATTGCTTCTCAATGGTGAGTTTAAGGAAAAAGAGCAACTCCCCACCACCCTCCTCCGCGTTCCTTAACGCCGTTTCCTGCTCGTTTGCTAACGCGCCCGGGCTTTTCATCTTATCAATGCGGTCCTGCGTGTGTGTGTGTGTGTGTAACTTGTGCATTGTAGGCCGGGTTTCTTTCTCAGCCCTTTTGGGGGAGGGGGGGCGGCGATTCTGCCCTCCCCGGCTTCTCATTCCCTTGACTTCAAGATTCAGGCTCGGCTCTGTCTTTCTACCTGAATTGCATTTTTTTAAAAAAAAAATCATCTCCCTGCATGGCTCATCATGCATGATGTATTTCCTGGTTAAGGCTGCTTGAAAGGACGCGCCCAGTGGCCTCCATTTTCTGTTTCTTTAGCCAAATGATAATGTTAGGATTTTGTGCATGGAAAAGGTGAGCCGGGAGAACCTAGAATATGTGGAAGCTAGCTTGTCGGAAGCGTTCCCTGTTACCTGGGAGGGTCGATCCTGGCTTAATCCTCGGTTATGCAGATGGAGAAGGCGGATGCAGACAACTCTTCGCCTGCCTGCCTCCCTCCCCTTCCCTCTTTCGGCCGGCCACAGAAGCTGCTGAGTTGTGTGTGGTTTTTTTGGCAAGGCGCGTTTGGCTACTGCCAGGGAAAGGACCCTAACCCTAACCCTGCAGTTTTGGAAGAGCTCGTTTTCTCCCCTTGGAGGAGAAGGTGCTTTCAAAGAAAGAGGGAAGATGGGCGCCGGGATAGCCGGCTCTGTTGGTTTCCTTATATGGGCAAGAAACTCATTTTGGAGCAGGAAGGGTTGGCAGCTGTCGCATTAATACATTCCAATCTGGAAGCGGATTCCTTTGCAAGGCTGGCTGAAACTCTAAGGTCTTAAGGGCAGCAGCCACAGCTGACCAGCAATTGGAGATCCAGGTTCCCATTGAAATAAATCTGATTCTCTTAGTAGGAATAGCTGCTCAGCCACCCCACCCCACCCCAGTTGGAGAGAGGTCCTGCCAGCCCAGCCCAGAAAAGTCTGATCCCCTCTGAAGTTTTTGTTGGATGCCGGCGTGCTTTATGCATCAGCCCTGTTGAGAGCACAGCTGTCAAATGGAGCAAAAGTTTCTTGAGCTTGGATTAAATTTGATTTCATCTAAATATGGAGGATGTTTTTTTTATTTTTTCATGTGCTTAATTTATTGTTGCCTAACCAAGACCAGTCAACACAAAAACACAAAATATTTGGGAGGAGGGACTAGTTGCTTTTCTTAAAAGTAATCTCACCATTTAATTAAAAAGCACCACTTAAGGAATGGTATTTTTTCAAAGTAGTATGTCGATTGGGTTCTTGATCCAGCCAAATTAGCTTCAAATGGAAGATCCAGCTTTAAAATAAATGTATTAGCAAGCTCACTTCAGTTGTTCACTGTAGAACTTGACCTTAAACACTTATTCCTTCCAGACTAGCCTTCCTATTAACTAGAGGCATCCTTAGGGCGTGGGGGCAGATGACAAAAGCTTTTTTGTACATGCACTGTTTTAATGAAGTCATTGGATCCTTCAGAATCCTTTGGTATTAATTGTGGCAGCAAAAAAGCTAGGTTTTAAATTTTTAAAAAAGAGATGGCTAGTGCATTTTACCTGCAACTTAAGAGCCACTTTGACAATTTCGCCATTGGATCACTTGATTCATCGCCTTACAAAAACAGGGCATAACATTTAGTGGTTTTAAAAGTATAAAAGCTTTGTAGGGAAAGAATACAGCTTAGTGAGACATGTCTGCAACTGGCATCTTCGATTAATGAGTCAAGATCTGGGTCTCTCAATCGTGGCAACTTTAAGCGGTACGGTCTTCAACTTCCCGAATTCCCCAGCCAGCAGTAGTAGTTGGGGAATTCTGGAGGTTGAAGTTGTCTAGATCCTCTGCCTGATTCCTGGAAATAAGCTAGGATATCTGATGCATCAATAGCCTCTAGCATTGCCACACAGGTGAAGAGGGCTGCTTTAGGTTGTATGACTAACAATTGTGAGCCTGAATCCATGTCCTAGGTAGAGACTACTCCTGAAAGTCTCCTGAAGATTACAAGCTACTTTTCTTTCTTGCTTTTCTTTAAGGCTTCTATTTCTTCATCTCATTGTCTGGAAAAACAAGGTGCTCCTTGAAGAAAAATCAGACTGTAGTAGGCAGTGACATTTTAGCCTTTATGCAGGGGTGTCAAACTGATGGCCCACAGGCCAGGTGCGTCACGCACAAGCCACGTCCACCCCAGCTCTGTGAAGGGGAAAAAATGTTGAGATATGTCACATGACGACAATGTGAAGCTACGAGTTTGACACCCATGTTGTAAGGGTACTAAATAAACATCAAGTTCTTACGGTAGATGTTGAGAAAGATTTTTGGCTACAACTCATTCCCCCCCCCCACATCGCTACAGGAAAAGTGTTTAATTTGAATTTTTCCACCTCCATTGCTACGTTTTCTTGAGTGAAAATAATTAAGGGATGGAGAAGTAGTCTGTTATGTGTTACCTTGCATGGGAAGGAAACTCTTGGATTTTATTACATGGCCTTGCCTTGTGTCTTGCTTGTTTTGATGTGCCTCAGCTACTACTCTGCTTTTTATGGATTCTTGACTCCTAACAAATGGCAGTATAGCAGAGTGGTTAGAATAGTGGACTGGACCTAAGGAGGAGCAGTGAAGGATACCACTTCTGTGAAGGATACTTGAGAAAGATACCCTTAGGGAAGAGTTATATATGCTAAACAGAATTCTTTCAGTAAATAGCATTAAAAAAACATCACAGTTGTATTACTCATTTGTCCACATTTTAAATTGGAGAACAAGACTTTTCTGTGTACTAAAAATCAACCCCTTGACAATACAGGTAGTCCTTGATTTACGACAACAATTGAGCCCAAAATTTCTGTTCTTAAGTGAGAATTTGTTAAGTGAGTTTTGATCCATTTTACGACCTTTCTTGCCATAGCTGTTAAGTGAACCACTGCAGTTCTTAAATTAGTACCCTAGTTGTTAGGTGAATCTGGCTTCCCCATTGACTTTGCTTGTCAGAAGGTTGCAAAAGGTGATCACAAGATCCTTATTTGTATAATTGTCCATATACTAATCTGTCTAGGTGCCTTAGGATGAAAAACGAAGAGAGAGATCAACTGATCTACATGTTATGCAAATCATGCCACTTGCTTTGCATGGTTCTAAAATCATGTGCTGGGAGAGACTTAAAAAAAGCTTTCTCCAATTTGGATCAGTCCAGATGTTTTGGAGTACAATCAAACCTTTATTACAGTCAAAGTTCAGCATCATTTTAGACTACAGTGCCCTTCAGGCCCAATCAGCATAACCAGTGGACTAGTAATAATAATGTGGTCAAAATCTCAAGTACATTGCCGACAAGTAACTGCTGAGTTATTGAAAACAAAGAGAACTCAGGCTCCCTGTGTTCAGATCTGGTGCGTTGATCAAACTTACGAACTGCCCCCCTTTTGACCATTTGCCATGGGAATGCCCATTGATAAATTCTCTGTCCTTTACCTTCACACATGTACATTCCAGATTTACTGTGGCCAGCACACGATTTTAGAACCATGCAACGCAAGTGGCATAAAATGCCATGTAAATCAGTTGATCTATCTATCTGTTTTTCATCCCGATCCTAGAACAGAAATTTTCCTTTGGACTCCATGTGATTCTTGCACAGGATGCTGGACTAGGTAGAAGTGGATCTAATTTAGTGAAACGTTTGTATTCTTCAGGGAGTGCCCACTGCAGTTAGCAGGGAGCACGTAGGCATTGACCATCTGCTCCATTTTTATCCTGGTCTTGCTCCAAGAAATAAACTATGGGATATAATGCTCTTCCATCCTCCTCCGCCTCCTTAAAATAATTTTGTATGGGAGGTGAAGCAGAGAATGAGCAGCTCAGAGATTAAGAGTGGGTTTCATGTTTAAAGGGAATTGGGCAAACTCCAATCTTGGTTTAACATTCCATCCACTACACAAGTAGATTTTCAAGCTCTAGCATAGTGTATATTTGGAGCATAAGCCAGGGTGTGTTGTTTTGAAGCTGAGACTCATTGAGTCTTAGCAGGGAGGCTCACTGCAAAAGAAGGCCTACAGTTTTAAAGATGTTAAGTCAAGTTCCAAGTAAGTTTGGAGGAGGGGGGAGAGGATAAAAATGATGAAAAATATCATTCCTGACGTTCTGTTTTCTGTGGATGGGAAGGGATAGCTGAGGCGCTGCTTTCTTTCCCTTCCCTTTGCTTAGAATGATGTTAGTTTTGCCTAAGCTCTTTTCCTTGTGACCTTCTGCAGAGTTCAAGGAAGCTTTCCAGCTCTTTGACCGAACTGGTGATGGCAAGATCCTGTATAGCCAGTGTGGAGATGTAATGAGGGCCCTGGGCCAGAATCCCACCAATGCTGAAGTCATGAAAGTTCTGGGAAACCCCAAGAGTGATGGTGAGCGCATGTTGTACTGTATCATTTGGGGGTGAGCTATGGAGGAAAGTACTGCCATTCTTGCCTTAAAGGCTGCCTTTTATCTAGATTAGGGGTCTCCAACCTTGGCAGCTTTAAGACTTGTGGACTTCAATTCTCAGAGTTCCTCAGCCAGCTTTGCTGGCTGAGGAACTCTGAAAGTTGAAGTCCACAAGTCTTAAAGTTGCCATGGTTGGAGACCCCTGATGTAGATGGTGTAGATCTTAGAGCCAGGTTGGGGTGCCAACTTGATACAGTCTAGTTTTGAACTTAAAACACGTTTCTAAACATTGTGCTTGAAAGTGTATTGGTAGATGTTTACCTAGTGACTTGGCTCAAATGTTCAGAAAGACTTAGTAGTATAAAGCAGGGGAAGGAATCCTTTTGGGGGCAAGGCACCTCAGGTTTTGGAAACCTTATCTTTAAAGGATTGGCTGCAGATATCTTGGCACCCTGGCCTTATTTTCTGCCGTTCTGCCTGGTGCTTCAGTGTGCTCTCTACTGCCCTAGCCCTACCTTGACCATCTTCCAAAGTTGGTCATTTCAGAGCTTCCAAACGTAGCCACAGTTACAGACAACCGACATTGTTATCTTTAAGAACCACCTGTGAGGAACAAGAAGCTTTCTTGGAATCAGACTGATTGTAATGCAGCCTAAGGTTATCTTGCGTTTGATTTCAGGAGTAGAAATGCCATGGTGAACAATTTTTGATGCAAGGAAGATAAATTTAATTCAATTTCCTCCTTACTGATTTTAAACAGCTGTTATAATTATTTTTGTTTTCTTGATGTTAAGACACAATTCTACTTTTTTAGAAGAGGGCATTATTAACTCAGTCTTGTTTTTTGGGTCCATTGCTGTAGCAATATGAGCAAAATCTCCAACCTCTGGTTTAAACTATTTTTTTAATGCGGAGTTTAAATTATATTGAGGAAGGAAGGAATCCAGATCCTAATTCAAAAGGATGTATTTTTGAGATTTGAGGGTATAATTTGGGGTCCATCATGTGGAGAGGTGCATCTTATTCATGTCCCCTCATTTCTCTCCCCTGTCTTCAGAAATGAATATGAAAACACTGAGTTTTGAACAGTTCTTGCCCATGATGCAAACCATCGCCAAGAATAAGGATCAGGGCTGCTTTGAGGATTACGTGGAAGGATTGAGGGTTTTTGACAAGGAGGGAAACGGCACAGTTATGGGAGCAGAGATCCGCCATGTTCTTGTCACCCTAGGTAAGATTCCATTTAGCTGTTCTTGCTGGGAATTCTGAGAGAAGTCAGTTCAACACACATCTTGAGGCGATTGACAAAAGGAACTTGAAGATGTTGAGGGTGTTGGTGGTTCTTCACTGAGTTTAAAACTACTGCTTCCACTGGGTCCTTTTTGCTAAATGACTCGATCTATATCAAATCATTTCTAAACCCATCTTTTTTTCCCTGCAGGGGAGAAGATGACCGAAGAGGAGGTAGAGATGCTTGTGGCTGGCCATGAAGACAGTAATGGCTGCATCAACTATGAAGGTGAGGCCCAGGGAGCTGAACATGCTTTTGGCCTTGAAGTTGCCTTTCTTGATTCAAAGGGCCTGATATCTCTTTACTCTGGGGAATTGGATGGAAAACTCTGGGATTGGGAATGCTGTGCAAGGTTTTCAGTAGCGTGTGTATTTTCTCACATAGTATAAATACATATTTTCTTTCCTATTGATGTAGAAGGAAGTTCAGGTAAAGTCTAGGGAGAAGGTGGGCAACCTGGAGCGCTCAAGTATTTTTGAATACCTCTCCCCCATTTCTTGCTTTTTGGTTGGAGCTGGTGGGAGTCGGTCCAAAAGATGTAGAGGGCCACTGGTTGTCTATTCCTTCCATGGTAAATGACTAGATTTAACAATATGGAGAAGTTGGTGGTCTTTCGTGGCTATTAGCATGCTGGTGGCTGCTAATTGTCTCATTCTTTTTTTAAAAAAAACAAACCACTGTCTAGAAGTGTTTCTCAACATTTAAGGTGTGCGGACTTCAACACCCACTCTGGCTAAGGAATTCTGGGAGATGAAGTCCACATGTCTTAAAAGGAGCCAAGGTTCAGAAGCACTGGCCTCGAGCAATATATTTGCGAATCCTATTAAGCAAGGGGCCAGTGCTATGGCAACCTTCCATTGCTTTGTGTTGCGGGAGTTTACATATCCTGTGCGGTATCCAAGTGATCTGGGACTGTTGGCTTGTTAAGAAGGGGCGACTTGGGGGGAAAAGGTTGATGTGCCAGTCAAGCTAGTTTGTCTATGTACAAAATAACTCCCTTGCCTCAAAAGCTCCCTGTAACCTTGTGCTGTGTCTGCTGCATTTGACTGTGAACATAAGTACAGCAGAGACGGCAGTGGTCCCTCGTGATGTGTGTTGTGTGTTGTGTTCCATATGTCTGTTTTTATTTAATTTGCTTGATCAATTTTGATGTTTTTCCTTTCTACAGCATTTGTGAGACACATCTTATCAGGGTGAATTCAAATGGGGTACGCCTCCTCCAAACCTATTCTTTTTTTTTTTTAACAGCCTCCCTTTTTTTTTGCTGCCCGGAAAAAAAAAAAGGAAGATGTTTGCGCTCTACTTTTTTTCGCCCCTTCCCCTTCCCAATTTCTCTTGTTCGGCATCTTCCTCCATTTCTCCCCAACTTCTAGCATGTCTCTGCATGTAGCTGACTATGTGTATTCTAAGCAAAGGCGGCTAGGAAAATGAGGCAGCTCTGACTGGGTTAAAGCAAGACTGTGCCTGTGGAACCTCAGATGTCAGTGGCAGCAGTATAAGGGGAAATGTTTAGAAGGGTAAAAGGGCTCAAGGCCTGGATCTGGGGGTAATCAATATGCCTTGAGCTGCCATTGTAGATGGTAAAGGGTCCTGTACCATCCTCTTCCTCTTCTAATACATATGAGCTGGGTTCCCTCTGTGATGGCTCCCAAGATACCCTCAGCCGAGAGCTGCCTGAAGAAATGGGTTGCTCACCAGCAAACGGCTAATTGGTGACCACGTTAGAAAATCCTTAATATCCTTGAAGTGCCTTTTAAAAATCAGGAGGGTGGGGGGGGGGGGGGGGTAATGGTTTCAATTCATTAGAGTTCTCCGGGTGGTTCAGAGGAAATTAAAGCTGTAGTCCAACCGTCTCCATTGATCTATAGGAAACCTATAGCATCTCTGGTTCATGCCTGCAGCCTCCTAAAGGTTTCAGCATAGGCCCCAGAGCTCGCCCAAACATTGCTGTTGGATTAGAACTTTTAAGATCAATAAAACTGAATTTACAGGTTTAGTGAAGATATATCACCATCAGAGGATTTCCCTTGCCATGGTCTGGAAATAGCTTGCCATTTTTTTCTTTTGGAGTGCCTTGTTTGAATCCTTAGTATAGCCCAGGGGGTCTCCAACCTTGGCAACTTTAAGCCTGGAGGACTTCAACTCCCAGAATTCCCCACCCAGCAAAGCAAAGCTGGCTAGGGAGTTCTGGGAGTTGAAGTCCTCCAGGCTTAAAGTTGCCAAGGTTGGAGACCCTTGGGCTAACCTGTAGCCTTCTTATGGGGTGTTCAATACAGATAGTCCTCGACTTAACAAGCATACATTTAATGATCATTTGAAGTTACAACAGCACCGAAAAAAGGACTTGGGACTGTTTTTCATGCTTTTGATTGTTGCAGAATCCCCACGGTCACATCAAAATTTGGACGCTCAGCAACTGGTTCATATTTATGCAGTGACCTAGGGTCATGTGAACACCTTTTGTGAGCCTCGGACGAGCAAAGTCAACGGGGAAGCCAGATTCACTTAACAACCAAGTTACTCAATTAGCAACTGCAGCAATTCACTTTCTTGCACAATTGTGGCAAGAAAGGTCATACAATGGGGGTAAAACTCACTTAACAATTACCTTGCTTAATAATGGAAATTTTGGCCTGAAGTGTGGTCATTAAGTCGAGGACTACCTGTAGCTAGGTTTCCAGTTAGCCAAGGTTGCCTTGGCTCCTGGGGAGCTATCTCACGAACTGCATTTCATTGTAATTGTAAAGTTACATCAAATAGAAGTTGGGGGAGAGGCTGGCTGTTTGTGTGGGCTGCGTGCCTATGTTGTGGAGTGTGCCCCTCCATCATGCCTCTCAAAAGGCCAAATGATACCTGGAAAAAATGGCACGCCTCTTCCTTATGTAATTGATGCCGCTGTTGATTTAGCATGCTGTTAAAAAGGTTCTTCTCATGTTCTGTTGAATTTGACCCTCCTATAAATTTAAGCTCGGGAGATTCGGTCTTGTCCTCTGAGTCAGCAGAGTAAGACTTTGTTCTCCTATGCAGTGGCGTTACACGAATCTGAAAAAAAACAGTGTCTTGTTTCTCCTTCCTTCCCTTTGCATCACCACTTCCTTCTGGTTTTCTCCAGACTAACTTTAATCATGGCTTTAAACCAGCCTGCTAGAATCTGGTACCTCCCAGGTATGTTGGCGCTGAACTCTCAACATTACTCAGTGTTGGCTGAAAAATTTTGGACTGTGAAAAACAACACATTTAAAGGGCCCCAAATTGGGAAAGCTGCCTTCAATTTTTCCTCTCTTCTCTATCTCACCCAAAGAGTGAATTTAGCAAGCAAGGCTTGGCTTTTTTGTAATTTTGCTTGGCGCCTATGAAAGTAAGTGTGTGTGGGTGTGCGCACACATACCACACAACTAAGTCCCAGAGCTGCTGTCAACGGAATCTTTGATGGGTTAGGATCTCACTAGTATTTCAGTCTGCTTCTGATTTCAAATCAGGCATATGGAGCAGGTACTACCAAGTTTTTCCCACATACACAAATCCATGCCAGTTTTTCTCAACCAGGATCAGAAACTCCAAAATGCTAACCTTCATAGCTTTACTTTATTTTTATTTTTATTATTTTTATTATTTTATTTTATTTATTATTTTATTTCATTTATTATTTTACTTTACTTTACTTTACTTATTTTATTTTATTTTATTTTATTTTATTTTATTTTATTTTATTTT
>WNWU01000036.1:11046267-11089712 GCA_012654045.1 Ptyas mucosa
TTATTTTATTTTATTTTATTTTATTTTATTTTATTTTATTTTATTTTATTTTATTTTATTTTATTTTATTTTATTATTTTATTTTATTTTATTTTATTTTATTTTATTTTTTATTTTCCTGCCAGTCAAACTATATCTCTCCCAAATCTTACTTTCTCCTTGAATTACTTTCACTCTGGCCTAATTGTAATGTAGAACTATGAAGACAAAACATGGATGTATGAAAGCACCCAAAGTTAAGCGGAATGCATTGTGAACCAGGGCGGCCATTTGAGAGAGCGCCCCACACCCTAATTGGCGTGAGAGCCAGACTATATCCACCATGCCTCTAAGTCAGTGCCCCCCCCTTTTCAGTTTTGCGGACCGGTGGGAGAGGGGATGTATCCCTGCAAGTGGCAGGTGAACACTCGCGTGCAAGTAGAGCTGTCCCGCCACTTCCGTGGCCCGGTTCCAAGCAAGCTGAGGCCCAGGGATTGGGGACCCCTGCTCTTAGGTGAAGGGTCTATATCAGTGATGGCTAACCTTTTTGCTGTCGCGTGCCAAAAGGGGAGCACGGGGGAAGTTGTGCATGCATGTGCCCATACCCATAATTCAATGTGCCCCGCCTCCCATACAAGTGCGCATGACCCCGCGCACTCCCGCAGCTTTTGGCACATGATAGCATGATGGGCCAATTTTTTCACCCTCCCCAGGCTTTCTAGGGGCCTGGGGAGGGCGAAAAGAGCCTCCCCCCCCCCTTGAGGCCCTCCGGAGGCCGGAAACAGCAGGTCTTCTGACTTCCAGTCCCACTGGAGCTGAGCTAGGGCAATGCTCGCGTGCCCACCGTTATGGCTCCGCGTGCCATAGGTTCGCCATCACGGGTCTATATAAACAGGAGTGCATTGGAGATGGGGGAGGAGATGAGTTCTTTATTTGGGAATTCACTATACAGCTCGTAAAACATTCAGATTTATCTGATAATGTAAATATTTCTCCTGGTGAGGGTATTCTTGGCAAATGAGACTGGATGTTCCACAGGCTGTTAAAAAGGGGTAGGAGTGAAGATTGGGTTTGGAAACAAGAATATTTATAAATGAGCAGTAGGAAGGGACTGTGTATCTTTCCTACTAGGAAACAAAGCATATATTCAAGAAACCTGTATGTGTGTACATGCAGACATGGTCGTACTGATTTTAAATTTGCCCTGAACTTGGATTTGGCTGTGAGAATCAAAATAGCTCTCTATAACCTTTCCTTCCGTTATTCAGAAGCAGGGAGAAATGTAGGAACCAGCGCACGATTGGCAGCGTGGTTACAGTATATAGTAAAACTGGATTGGCAGCCTTCCAGCTCTTTTCAGCCTTCATCCGCCACCTCAGCTGAAGGTCAAGTGGACAGTCTTTCTTTATAGCCCTGCGCTGTAGCTGCCGCCTGCCTGCCTGCCTTTATTTATTTATTTTTTTCCTCCCTCCCCTCGCCCGCTTTCTTCCTAGGTAGGCTCAGCCAGAAAGCTGAGTCCTCCTCTGCTGTAGCTGAGTGCCTCTCCAACTACTCTGCCTCTCTGCCAGAAGCAGATTACCTTCCTAGGATGAGCTCCAGAATTCTAATGCCTGGCATATTATAGCGATAGAAGCAGCTGTAATCTCATCTCTCTTCTCTGCCCGTGTTGCCTTCTTACTTTTGTTGCTTTAGTTTCAGATTTGGGGAGATCGGTGGTGTTGGTGGCGGTAGTTCTGTGGTTGAATGGATTGGGAGGTGGGGGTGGGGGAAGAACCTGCATAGGTTGTAGGAAGACCCCTAGTACAGGTAGTCCTCGACTTAACCATAGTTCGTTCAGTGACTGTTTGAAGTTACAACAGAACTGGGGAGGGAAAAGTAACTTATGACCAGTGCAGCATCCCCAGGGTTACATGATTTACATTCAGATGCTTGATAGCTGGTTCATATTTCGGATGGTTGCAGCATCCCGCCAGGGCCGTGCGATCACCTCTAGGCAACCTGAACAAGCAAAATCAGTCCGGGGGAGCAGGATTTACTTTATAATCGTGTTAGTCATTTAAAAGCTTCAGTGACTCGCTTAACCAACTTCTCATTTTAACAATGTAAATTTGGGACTCCAGTTGTGGCCGTTGAGGACTACCTGTATCTCAGTGCAGGGAAGGGGATACATTGGCCTCCTAATCTGGGTTACTGGCAGGATACAGAGTTCAACCTGGACTCCTGGGGAGAAAAAAAATAATGTCCTTTTGTCTGTCAGTCTTTTTTGGGGGGAGGACCAAAAGGCGATATCTTTTTGAAGAAGCTTAACGTCATTAGAATATTGTCACCTCTCCTACAAGCCCAACCTGCAAGAGGGATCTTTGGCTGTTTTGTTTCTCAGGAATACCTCTCTACAAAAACGGTTCTTCCACAGGGAGCTTGGCTTTGGGCAGTAACAGAAGCAATGATCTGATTTTTTTAAAAAAATATAACGCTGCAGTCTCTGGCCAGTTCTAAATCCCATGTTCTGGCAGGTCCCATTTTTCCCTCCCCTGGTAGGATTAATCTGGCCCCGTGTTATCTAGCCGGTGGAGTCTCACACCGTCTGGTTTTTTTCTCTCTCCAGAGTTGGTGCGGATGGTCCTCAGCGGCTGAAGATGACCTCCAACTTCTTCTCTGAAACCTTCCTCCAGTTTATCCATCACATGATTGTGCCTTTTTACCTATGTATAAAACTGCTTTTGGTTCCCTCCTCTCCAGCCTCTCGGTTTAGTTCTTGGACAGTTACGGGAGAAAAGAGTGACCCATAAGAAGGGCGCTCCAGAGTAACAGCAAACCCCAGGCTGCCTGGCTTGTATTGCATCACTTGAGTACTCGAGAAGTGTGTGGCTGATTCTCCCTCCCAGTTGCTTTAATAAACTGTTCTGGAACTATCTTGTGTCACTTTTGTGCTTTGGGCTGATTGGGTAAGCATCAAAGTTACCTGGGGTCTATTTGGTTGGAAAGAGAAGTACACATAAGCCCTCAACTTTTTAACAATTCATCTGGTGACCGTTCCAAGTTATAATAGCAATGGCACTTAGACTTATATACTGCTTAACTGTGCTTTACAGCCTCTCTAAGCAGTTTACAGAGTCAGCATATTGCTCCCCCAAACAATCTGGGTCCTCATTTTACCCACCTCAGAAGAATGGAAGGTTGGGTCAACCTTGAGCCTGGTGAGATTTGAACTGCCAAACTCCTGGCAATCAGCAGTCAGCAAAAGTAGCCTGCAATACTGCACTCTAACCACTGCACCACCATGGCTGAATGCTGCTGAAAAAAAGTAACTTATGACCATTTTTCATACTTATTGTAGCATCCTCATGGTCATGCGATTAAAATTCAGATGCCTGGCAACTAACTCATGACGAGTGTAGTTATGTGATCCCCTTTTGCGACTTGACAAGCAAAGTCAATGGGGAAGCCAGATTCACTTAATTGTGTTACTAACTCAAGAACTGCAGTGATTCACTTAACAACTATGGCAAGAAAGGTCGCAAAATGGGGCAAAACTCAATGTCTCAATTAGCAACAGAAATGTTGGGCTTAATTGTGATCGTAAATTGAGGACTACCTGTATTCTTGCAACTGCAGTGAATCATTCATTAGAAACAACCTTGCCAAGAGTAGAAACAAGCAATAAAAGGAACATGCCAGGTAACCAAAGCTTTAGGCTTGAGTTCCTGGATCATTTTGCCCATCATTCATTATTCAGCTTGCAAACGGAGCTTATGAAACTGGCTTGGAATTTTGCCTCCCTTATGAGGATTCGTAAACAGTGCAGCCTTTGGTTGACTTCAAAATGTTTTATTTAATAAAACAGGATGAATAGGAAGGAAATAACGAAATGCAATGGAACAATAACTAGGCTTGTTATTCAGTGCTGTGGCCATTAAAAATGGCCCCCTGCTATAACTGAAAAAAAATCTAGAAGCACATGTAGACGTTGAGGCATTATTCCAGTGTGGTCTTGTGCCAATTCCTTCCTTCCTCTCTGTGTTTTATTTGCACAAGCTGCTTTAACATAGGATACGTTAGCACATGGAAAATCTGGCATTAAATCGATGCCCCTTTCAGCACTAAGCTCCATTGTCCAAGCCAAGGATAGCTTTGCCTTTCTTAAAAGGAAGAGAAGGTATTTGTGGCTGAATGAGGCAGCTAGTAGCACCTCTTTTAACAGCACCCGTAGCAGGACCAAATAAAGGCAAGAGCGCTGGAGCACGTTGAGCAGGAAGCGGTGCCTGCTGAGGGAGTTCAGTGAGAAAGGAGACGGTAGCAGCTTCGCCTACCCGTTCGTCATCACCACCACCTCTTATGAAAGATTGCCAACTCAATTCTGCAATGCCTTCCTTAGAGCAAAGCAGAAACAACTATTTTCGACATGGGATTCTTACTCTGTGAGTCAGCAGGGAGAACCAGCTAGCATCACAGAAGCAAGCCTATGTTAAGTGGGAGACTGAAACATCACTTACCTCATGAGTCGGAAGCTGCATAGAAGATTCATTTAAAAAAAAAAAAATTGCCCGCACTTTGATCCTCATCCTGCAGCACTCCACAGAATATTTACATAGAACATTTGGCTACGTGTTCTATTTCTACCTGGCAAGCGGTAAAAAAAAAAAGGGGAGGGGGGGAAATCCACTCCTGTCAGCTCTGTTATGAAAAAGTATTTGACCCTCAGTTCAATTTGCCTGTGTGTGTTCTGCACTTCCATTAACACACACTTTTTACAGTAAGAACCATTTTGGTTGCTGTTACCTGTGGATAGTCAAACAGCTGGTTAACGGCAAGTTTTCAAAAGAAAATTAAACATCACCCTGTTGTGATACTGTTTTTATGTCTGTTTTATGTAATTGGTGCAGTAGCTCTTAGCCATATTAAGACCATAATTTTCAGAATCCCAATCTGAGGCAACAAATCATCTTGAGTAACAAAATCCTCAGAACAAGAGTGCCCTCTAGAGCAACTGGGATCTACCGAAAACTGTAAAAAAAATGTTGCTTACTATTCACACAACCCTTCCTGGTTTATCTTCTCACATTCCCATCACCCATCTATCTTTTGCTTTCTAAATAAGTACTTCATGGAAAATAAAAATTTGTTCATTTATCTCTACCGTATATGCATCCCAAACTGCTTTAAGATCTGTCAGTCATAGGTATGTTAAACAAATAATAAAAATGAATCTTTTGAAGGCTCAAATCAAATTGTCTAAGGAAAGAGAGTAGTTTTCATTGTGTCCCTCCCCCCCATCATAAGTCTTGCCTCCCTTAATCATGTTGTCAGATAATCAGGCTCACCATAAGAAATGTTTGCAATCTCAAAAATCTAGCTATGGCAAAGACAAATAGAATAGAATAACAAGAGTTGGAAGGGATCTTGGAGGTCTTCTAGTCAATCCCCTGCTTAAGCAGGAAACCCTATACCACTTCAGACAAATGGTTATCCAACATTGAATATTTGAATGTTTTTCAATGGATTAGAAAAGTATATCCTACTTGTAAAAAGAGTTTGATAGTGGAACCAATGGCCCAGATAAATGGTTGGCCTCATTCATTCAACACATTCAAGCAAAGACTGGATACTTATCTCCTGGGAATACTTTAATTTGAATTTCTGCATTAGACAAGGGGTTGACCTCAAATGCTCCTCTTAACTCTCATCAGATTTATCAGAGGTCACTTTCTTCCTTTGCTGACTTTTTAAAAAAAAACAGCTTTTAATCTTCTACTTTTTCTTTTACAGTTCATCACTGTTTTTGTTAGACAGGGAGTGTACTCTTAATTTTACTCTGAATTAATTTAGCTATTAAGTGGTAAAGTCAAGAGAAAAGACTCTTCTTGCCAAATGCTCAGGTACTCTAGTTTTTAAAACAGCTGTTTTTAAACTCGATTCCCTTGTTGTGAACCTTCCAGTATGAAAACTGGTCTAATTTTCAAGGAAAATTTGTGTGGTACATTCCAAAGCAAAAGGTGTTGCGGTCAAAAAGCAGCAAAATTTTTCGGTCAAAAAGCAGCAAAATTGTTAGTTTTGTTAGCCAAAGCCAGGAGAAAATAAAGAAGATGCTGCAAAGTTAGAGATTGCACATGAATATTCTCATATGATAGGAAAATACTTGTCTAGCTGCTCCTGGTGACACAAGAACAGGCAGTCCTTGTTTAACAGACACAAGAACAGGCAGTCCCTCCAATCTATTGTGGCGAAACAGTTGCTAAGTGAAACATAGGACATAAAGAGAGCAAGAGGTGACAAATATTGTTAGTTGCTGCCCTTGCATTTAGATGCAGTTCTCTCATACAGCAATGCCAGCATTACTCAGTTTGGCATGTGTTGTTGTCAGGTACAGAATTGTATGCACTTTAGTTGAAAAATGACTTTACTGTTTATTACCATTGTGTTTGTGAACAGTGGCTAACTGAGGCAATGATTTAATGAGGACTATCTGTATTTATACATCCCGAGTAGCTTTCTTCACCTAAGAGACTGAACAGAAGACAATGATTCCTAATCCCTGGGGCATGTCACATGGCCTCATGGATTCTGCTTCAAAGGCAGGCTAGGAAGAACCCTAGAAAAGGCTGTGCTAAACTTATGTCTCCGAGTTGGCCGGGTTCTGCTGAAGTGCTAAACTGCAATTCATTTTTTTCAAGCTACAATGGTTGAGTTCATAGGCCGCACTAAGCTGTATCTTAATATGGCATGCGAACTCAAGTTGCTTCCTTCCAATCACTAATGACTAAACAAAGGAGGATGAAGGAAAACTGCAAGTAGCAGTTCATCACTGAAAAGCTACAGTGCATGCTTTTAGACCAGAGGTGGGAGGTGATGATGGTCCCTTTATGTCTTGTGGACTTCGACTCCCAGAATTCCTGAGCCAGGAATTCTGGAAGTCAAAGTCCACAAGTCATAAAAGAGCCATCGTCTCCCATCTTAGAGAAACTCTGATTTGTCAATCCATTCATACAATTAACAATTACAGATAACAAACCAGTATTCATTTTGCTTTAGGAACCAAAAGAAAAAAAAAAAGCTTCGGAAAGCCCTACTGAAAAGTTACCATATGGCAATGCCATCTGCCCGGTAGCATGTCACCTCATCTCCCAACCCAAAAGAGATTGCAGATTTCCTGCTAAGAGATGGAAGGTATTTATTATATTTTTCTTTATTTTGATTTTTTTTAAAAAAAGAGCGAGAGACACATACAAGGAGTTACACTCCCCTTTCAACAGGTTTAAAATCAAAGCCTTCTATAAATAGTAGTGGCTGTCTGTTCTGGAGATAGATTCTTGCCCCCCTCCCCCACCAATTAGAAACTCCTTAAATAAAAAGTCTTGGTAGGACTAGATACAAAAAAAAAAATGGAAACGGGAGACGGAGCTGAGACACACGGGGAATGGAAATCAGTGGAGCTGAATTCTCTTCCTCCTTGGATCGTTGTTCTGAACCATTTAAAAACCCACCCAAACAGAATCCATGTTTAACACGATTTGGGGTTTCTTGTCCTTCTGGAAAGGTGAGGGGCCCATCCAAGAGGCATCCACAAGAATTGCTCATAGCTTCTCACTGTGAGGGTGGGACTGGCGTAGCTGTGCTGGGGCTGGGAGTGATAGAATCCGGTGGCAGTGAAGGTCCTTGATCTGGGGCAAGGGGAGAAAGATAGGAGAAATTACAGAAGGCTTTTACAAAGACACTGAGCAGAAATAGTACCATAAATACAACTCGGGCCTTGCTGTCATAATTGGTTTTTGTGCAGCAAACATAGGCTTTTTAACACTTTGCTTTACCGGAAAGACTCAACTGCAATAACAACCAATCACCTTATTCCTTGCACTGCCCAGCAGCTGCTTTTAAGTTGCTCTAATTTAACTCGCAGGGCTGGGCAGTCTACAGGTAGCATGCAGCCGTCCCAGTATCCTAACTATTATCTGCACCTGGTGAGATTGGAGAGAATTAGGCTGATGGATGTTTAAAGCCTGATTATCCCTCTGGTATAATCCCCCCACCCCTCAAATCAATATGTTTGGGTTAATTTTTCCCATTTTAGGTACTTCAGGAGACTCATTGCTTTTTCTATTCCTTAACCAAGTTCCCCAACCTCCTTTAAAAAAAAAACCTAGCCCAAAATTTTAGTTCTACCTAGTCAGCTGATCTACCCTTTGTGGACCCTCAGATACAAAAAACTTGCTCAGCCTTTTTCTCAGATCCAAGGTAGGGATGTGAAGATGGGAGCTCTTTTATTCGTTGTTTTTTTCAGGTCAAACCTAAATTAGTTCTAGTACACATTTATGCGGTAAGGATCCCTTTATACCAGACATTCTCCCAGAGTGGACATTATCTCCATTTGTGGGTGAGGAATGGGTGAGGAATACCCATACACCATCGACTTATGAAGTGCAACCATTGCTTTTGCCATAAGAATCTAAGTTGGGAAGCTTCCACAATGAAGCCATCTCAAGGCCATCAAGTCATAGCACTTTGGAGTGTTCGATGTCAAATTATGACCACGATCAATTTAATCACAGCTTCCTAATAAACTGCAACGGGTGGTGATAAACCACAATTGGATATCCCAAGTCACGCAATATTGTTTGCAAAACGCCACGACTGGAGTCACCTAACTTACTAAGCCCCAGTCAAAAGATCCCACTATGACTCAAGTGCAGAGTGTAATCTCTCTCTCTCCCCCCATCCCACCAACATCTCTGGGTCCATTCTCACCTGATCCAAGACCAGCATTTGGAAGAAGGTTGCCCTGCATGGCTGCCACAATAGCCGGGCTCTGGGCAGCCGCAGAACCATGAGGCAGAGGGGTGGCAGAAGGATGCAGGGCACTAGAGACGTTGATGATGGGCGGATTAGCCATGCTGCACGCAAGGTTACCATGCACTGGATGGATGGGCGTGTTAGCAGGGAAGTTAATGCCGATGGAGTCTGTTACGTTACTAGCCATGCTAAATGGGATGGAGGCAGGCATTCCAAAAGGCAGAGCTGAGGGGATATTACCAGCCATGGCGGGGTGAACGCTTGGTGGGACCGCCCCTGGGAGAATCTGGGATGATTGCTGTTGGCTGGGGTACGGAGGCTGGGCTTCAGAAGAGACAAAGAGAAAGAATGCATTGAGTCTGCTAACTATATGCAAGCAAGCAAAGATTTGACATAACAGATTATCATCCAACTGGGATTTTAACATTGCACTGCTTTGGGGACCTAAGAATACAGTCAGATATCTTAGAGGCACAGACTAATCAACCCCAAGTGCATCCTAATTTGGGAACCCTACCAGATGCTTCAGAGCCAAATGTATGATCTTCAAGAAACTGGGTATCTGATGGGCAGGAAAACATCCTAACTTTCACTGAGATTATTCTCCCCAGAATATGAGTACTGTCATTTAGAAAAACACAGAAAGTTCTCCCAAGAAAGAAAACTCACTGGTTTTACAAGGAGCCACGCAATGTAAATAGTTACTTTCTCATTTTAAAGATACTCTTTAATGTGCAACTTGGGCCCAATTAGTCTATTACTGAAGAAATGAAAATCTGATCTGGTCAAGTGTTGCTTCACATTAGTATCTAATCTAGTATTTGTTTTGTTTAAAATAGTATTTGCCTTTATCTTGGGAATAGGCAATTTGAAGGTGACGCCAAAAAGCCATTTCAATCAGATATGAATTAGCCCTTCATCATTCATATTAATTTCAAAATATCTATCATGGTGGTCAGGATGCCCTCCTAACCCAAACTTTTGTCTGATTTGAAATCGAACCACCTGCTCTACTAGTGTCAGTACTGTTAGTAGAAACCTAGACAGAAAACTAAAATTTCTTTTGTGGCACCTCTCAAGTCAATTCCAGTTCTGGAACCTGTTTTAATAAATATACCTTAGCGATTAATCCAAAATTACAGTGTTATATTCCATTTGCCGTCCTCTTTTCCTATAAACATTTGCAGCTGCTTTCATCCATCTATTCCATTAAATTAATGTATCCACCCCAGTACAATCCATTTGGACTGGAGAACTTCTCCAAGGCTAAGCAAATGGGTCTTAAGTTTCCAATCTGGAAACTGAGGAAATCAATCTGGAACTGCCAAGTACACAATCCTGGGGTTTAACTGCTGTGCTGGAGCCTCTGAGACCATCATACTTTGCCCACAGAGAGTGGAGCACTTTCACTTACCATGGGAAGCTGCGGAAGGCTGTCCAGTCTGACTTGGAGTAGTCTGAGGAGCGCCAGTTGCCGACTGCTGTGGCTGAACTGACGCAGACTGCCCCATCTGTTCAGCTTGAGCTATACTGCTGGGCGGTCCTACTGCTGTGCTGGCAGCTGGAACAGGTGTTTGGGAGATGGGCATGGAGTGAGCGGCAGGTGCCAGAGGAGCTCCTGAAGAAGGAAGGGGCTGTGATCCCACAGACAGCGCCGGTGGCGGCGGTGGCTGCTGTTGCTGCTGCTGCTGCTGGTGCATTTGCTGAAAATGCTGCTGGCGAGCACGCATTTCGGCATACTTCAACTGCTCCATATGGAAGGCCTGACGATCAGCCAGAAGCTGCTGCCTCTGGTACTCCAGCTAGAAGGAAACCAGCAAAGGGTCATGCATCTGTTTTCTCCGGTCACTATCTGACACCGTATTCTTATCCCATTAACTAACCTTAAAAAAATGCAAAATTCCCTGGTCAGGCCCTAAACTGTCTCACTTGATGGAATAGTGAAGGCCACAATGATGTACGTATGTTTGTGTGTGTGTGTATATATGTGTATATGTGTGTGTATATCTATATCTATATCTATGTCTATGTCTATGTGTGTATGGACATGTGAATATATGACTTGGTTGGGCGTGTTCTTGCATAAAGCACA
This sequence comes from Ptyas mucosa, assembly GCA_012654045.1. Lineage (NCBI taxonomy): Eukaryota > Metazoa > Chordata > Lepidosauria > Squamata > Colubridae > Ptyas > Ptyas mucosa. Next base: position 11,057,123 of record WNWU01000036.1, read on the forward strand.
GGATCATCTGGAGGACTCCAAGCTCAAAGGCCTGTGTAATCGCACTGCCTACAGTGTGCAGGCAAAAGGCTGCAGTTTTGAAAAAGGGAATTGGATTCTGGCTTGGGTAACAGATAATCGCTGTTTTTTTGTCTCTTGTTTGTGTAGGACAAAGTATGTCCTCAGCTTGGAAGCAGAAACGATTGCCTGCATTCAAATGGCAGATGGATATACCATGGGGAATAGGAGTGGTGTGGTGGCCTAGTGGTGGAGCGCTCGCCTCACAATCAGGAGGCTGTGAGTTCAATCCTAGGCAGAGGCAGGTATTTCTCTCCCTGGGCACACTGAGAATATATCTGCTGAACAAAACTGCACATTGGTGACAGAAAGGGCATCCGGCCATTAAAGCATTCAATTGCCCAGACTCCACCCCGCAAGGGATTATGGGGTCGTTAAAAGATGATGATGATGGATATGCCGTGGGGAAGGAGAGCCACTGTATTTTTTTGCTCCATAAGATGCACCTGACCATAAGACGCACTCCCGTTTTTGGCCTCTGCACACCCCGTTTTTGGCCTCCTTCACGTAGGCCAAAAACAGGGTATGAGTAAGCCGAAAACAGGGCGCGTGGAGGCCAAAAACAGCCAAAGGGTGGGGACCAGAGGGTGGGTGAGGCTTTGGCACTATTTGCTCCATAAGTTTGAAGTTTATTTAATTTGTATACCGCCCTCCTCCCGAAGGACTCGGGGCGGTGAACAGCCATAAATAAAACATATAAATACAACGTTTAAAACCCACTAAAATCCAATTAAATAAACTTGGCCATAGAAATATTAAAACCCCAATAATTTAAAACAAATTAAAATTTATAGTATTAATTAGAAAAGGGGAATCAGGCCAGGCCTGCCTGATGAAATAAAAAGGTCTTAAGAGCACGGCGAAAGGTGCGTAGGTCCAGGATCCTCCGAATCTCCGGGGGGAGCTCGTTCCAGATAGTAGGTGCCCCCACAGAGAAGGCTCTCCCCCTGGGGGCCGCCAGTCAACATTGTTTGGCTGACGGCACCCGGAGGAGGCCCTCTCTATGAGAGCGTACCGGCCGGTGGGAGGCCACTGGTGGCAGTAGGCGGTCTCGTAAATAACCAGGTCCTAAGCCATGGAGTGCTCTAAAGGTAGTAACCAAAACCTTGAAGCGCACCCGGAAGACCACCGGGAGCCAGTGCAGCTCACGCAGGAGAGGTGTCACATGGGAATGCCATGTCGCTCCCGTAACCACCTGCGCGGATGCACTCTGCGCCAGTTGGAGCCTCCGAGTGCTCAAGGGGAGCCCCATGTAGAGAGCATTACAGGAAGTGACAAGGGCGTGAGTGACTGTGTGTAAAGACGCACAGATATTTCCACCCATTGTTGGGAGACAAAAAAGTGTGTCTTATGTTACTTATCACAGAAGACGGTACTTATCACCAAAGAAGAGGACATTGCCTTATTATTGTGATTCCCCCTTCTTCTTCTTCTTCTTCTGCTTTCTCCACCAACTGTGTGGATTTTGGAGCTTATACAACAGTCCCTCAAGATTGAAACTGCTACAGTTAATTGTCAAATAGAATCATATCTTTTTTTTGTTTAAAGTGATCAAATGATGATATCATAGTCGCTCCAACAATTTATAAATGGATTCAAAAAATCAGATTTCAGATTCAGTGCAGCACTGAGTAGCGTTAATCATTCCTGATGAGGGCCTAAATATATCTCATTGGTGTTGCTGAACTTTTTAACAGATTTTAATACCATGCTATCCCGTCTGAGATACATGGAGATGCAGAGCTGATAAAATACACCACAGGAAACCTGAAAAAACAGCACCCAGATAGTGATACTGGAGGAAGCTTGTACTATAAAATTCGTCTGTGATCTACTTTGTCCTTCATATTATTTAATGACTAAATAAAACCACTGGGAGAGCTCACCAAAGAGTTTAATTGTCAGCGATAACGCAGACACTTTGCCAGACCTAGCCAGAGAGCTCACCCTGGGTGAGGATGAAGTGAAGGTTTAGAAACTGAAATCAAACCTAGAAAAATGGACATTTTCCTGGTTTAGGGGGGGATAAAGCACATCTGGACTCAAACATGCAATTAATTCCACATTGAATCCCACCTCCAATCCCTGGATCTAGACTCTCTCTGAAGCAGCAAATCCTTAACTTTGGGGTGTTCTTTCATCCAGCATTATGATGTGTAGAACAATTGAGTAATGTAGACAGGGCATATTCTTCTGGTTTAGGCTGATTTAACAGCTGATACTATTTCTGGACTATGCACACTTGCCAAAGGAATTACTAATGCCATCTATATGGGACTATGCTTGAAGAACTTTTGGAAGCTTTATTGGGTTGAAAAGACAGCTGGTTGAGCTTTAAGAGGGTTTAAGAGAGTATATAACATTTCAGAGATGCATTAATGTTTCTGGGTGCAATTCAAGTTTAGGGTTTTGAGTTTTAGTGCCCCTCTAAATAGTTTAGGATACGTGAACCATTTGCATGCCGACCGGTTGCTCTAAGAGGGAGATGGGCAGTTCCTAAATATGAAATATAAATAAATAAACCTGTCCATCCCACAGAAGAGCTCAAGGGGATTCTTCTCATCATGTCCTCTCCTTTCAATGCTAGCCCACTAACCAGTCCTTTCCACATTTGCAACATATCCAGCTGGCTATTTTCAAGATTCATAAAATGGATCACTCCAGATAAAAGAACCGAAACTGTCAGCCGGTCAGATTGCAAAAACAAATGGGGTCACTATACTACCAACTAGTTATTCCAGCCTCAAGTAGGAAATTAACAGCAACAGCAGTAATATAGTAGTATTAATATAGTAGTAGTACTATAAGTAGTAATAGCAGTAGTAATCTTTTATCCATGCACATACATGCACAGAAGCAATGCTCAGAGGAAGCAAAACAAATGTTAAGCGGATGCAGCTGTACTCACTGCCTCACGTTCCCGATCCATGATGGTCTCCAGCTCTTCAAAGTGCCTCAATTTGATCTCAAGCTTCTTCATCTGGGTCTCCACCAGCAAGGCAACGAGCGACTTGATTTTACGCTCCTCTACTGCTGCCAAATGCTGCCAAAACAAAGAGGGCATCTTTGAGCTCTGACAGTGCCATATGCCGCAGAACTTCCTCCACCCCGCCCTCAAAAAGCCAGAGAGGAAAAGTCTAGTACATGCGTTAAGATTCACAGAATATCCAGCCACTATTTTATTTATCAGCCAGCAATTATTGGAAATACTACTGTATTTTTCGGAGTGTAAAACGCACCTACCTTTTTTGGTGAGGAAAAGAAGAAAAAGAAATCTCCCTCTGCCTCTGAGCAATTTTGCCTCCTTGCAGCAAACAGCAAACAGCCTGTTTTACTTTCATTTTTGTTTTCAGCATAGCTTAATTAGCACAAGGAAAAAAAAATCTGCTCCAGCAATTTACCTCCTTGCAGCAAGCACCAGAGGCCTGTGCAAAACAGCTGAGAGTCGGGAGGCCGATCCAATCAACTTGTGCTAATTAGACTGTGCTGAAGCTGAAAGGAGCTGTTTCTTCTTGCTGCTTGCTACAAGGAAGTAACTGCTGCGAGGCAGAGGCCAAAGGGTGGGGGCCAGTGAGTGGGCAGGGCTACATTCGGTGTATAAGACGCACCTAAATTTTCACCCCCTTTTGGGGTGGGTGGGTGAAGGTGTGTCTTATACTCCAAAAAAATACGGTATTTATTTACACAGACTGTATGCTACCCCATTCATCCTGGAGTCCAGCATGCTAACAGAAACATTACGGAGTAAGATACTGAGTATTTCAAGTCTGTTATTTTGATATAGCCAGTGAAAATCTGAGGCTGTGAGGGTCAGTAGTTTTTTTTTGTTTGTTTGTTTTTAAAATAGGCTTAGGGCTCCAATTGCTATAAGCTGCAGTGGCCTGGCCTACACAGAGAGCAGAACCCAGCCCTTCCCCAGCAACTCACCTTCGCTTTTACTGCTGCAGCAGCCAAAGCAGCAGCTGCTGCAGTGGAGAGGTTACCTTCACCAATGTCCCTCTCCACCTTGGTCTTCCGCTCCCCCTCGGCTTCCGCAAGGTCCTTGGGTCCCTCTTCCTGGCCATCCTTCGGTTCTTTTTCCTTTTCTCCATCAGCTGTGCAGGAGAGAATGAGAAAGAACAATGATCTAACGGGCAAGAGAGATGATCTTCCAAGGCCCAGAGCTCAGCATTGCCTATTTGGACACCAGTGACACGGCAGCAAAGAGAGGAAGGTGGCAGATGCTTGCAAATTAGTAAGCTGCTAGAAGCAAAAGGTTGCCCTGCTAGCCCATTCTCTGCTCCACGATCATCAATGCCACCGTTTACAGCATCTTGAGATTTAATGACAGAGCTCTTATGTGTTCCAAATTTAGGTTTATATGATCTGCTCTATTGCACTGAAATTATTTCTGGATGAGACTTCATTACTCAGGGCCACTTCCTGCCGACTCAACTTGGGCTCCTTTTAAGCTAGGGCCTTTTCATTTCCTGGAAAGTGACACTTACCCAAAGTGTCCCCATCACCCTTGTCCATTTCTTTTTCACCGTCAGCCTCCTTGCTTTTATCGTCCTCCTTCCTAGGCACCTCTCCAAGTTTCTCCTTAGCTTCTTCCTCGAGAACTCCTTCCCTTTGTTCCTGCATTAACAGAAAGGCTCAATTCAGAAAACTGTCACTCCCACTAAAAGATTCTTACTCCTTTCCAGACAGGCCTGCTGCCACAGTAAGGGGGTTATTCACCTCATACACTGCAATTACAAATGTCTGTAAAACAGAGAAGAAAATCTGTAATAATTACTCTGGTGGCTTGGACAGCATGACCAGGGAATTTTCCATTGAAAGGTCAATCAAATGAACATTTTATAAATAAAATAAAAATTGGTTTCCCCAAATGACACAATAATCTGATCCACAAATGGCCCTCCCCAGAGGATTCTTTTAGTTTTCCTCTTTCTTGATATATTTTAATGCCTCATAAAACTTGCTTCAGGGGTTGAATGGGCCCTATAATTCTTTACGGTTTTTGTCACGCCCACTTGTACCTTCAACTCCTTCTTCTCTTCAGATGCTTGAGGTTCTGACCGGTTTTCATCTGGGCAGTTCTCTTCTGAACGAAAGATGGAAAAAAGGGACAACAGAAAAGAAACCACCATTACGATCTCTATATATGCCTCTCACCCACACCCTACAAAAATTCAAAGTTGCAATGATGAAGGGATCAGGGAAGGTAAATTCTAGGAGCTGTGAGAAAGCTAGACGTATTTTAACTTTCCCCCATAAAACAAAGAGGCTCCTTAGAATATGGCCCGACTTAGCTCTTTTCATAACTGCTTGCCCTTAAGGCCAAGATAGGACTACAGTTAAGCTCCTTAAAGAGGAAAACATTTCAATGCTGGTCTCTGCCTGCCCTCCCCTCTGTCAAAAACCAATGCCTGCCATGAAGGAATGCCTCAGAGTCTATACTTTTACACCCTTAATTGCCTACAAAAGCCTTCTCCCTCCATGTTCTGCCCTTGATATGCCCAGTTTGACAGGGTGAGGGTTAGATTAAATGAAATGATGAGGGGAATCCCTTACCCTGTGCCAGGCGATTGAGTGTGAGCTCCAGGCCGGAAGCCAGGCCAGCTCTGTTCTCTTGCGTCTCGGCCCCCTTCTTAGTCCCCACCGCATACTGGGCGAGGTCCAACGAGGGCGCTTCACGGGTTGAAGCGCGGAAGGCGCCCCGCTCGCCCCCCTCACCTATTCTCTCCAGCTCATCGGACGTGGTCCCTGCAATTCCGCTGCTCTCCAGACCAAATGCCGGGTCTGCCTTGCCTGTCATCTTAGCAGCTTCCTCCACTTTGCGAACATGAGCTTCTACCAGGGCTGTAGGCACCTCTTCCTTCATCTTGGAGAATTCCTCTGCAAAAGGCAGCCTTGAGTTCATCCCAATGGCAAAATAGAGAATTGCAAACAAGTGTAGGAGGGGGAAAGGGAGCATGGAAGTGTAAAATAATTAAGGGATTTTGTTGACCCACTCCCATTTAGTAGGAAATAGCCAAGGAAGCAATTGTAGATTACAAGGAACTTTGGAATAAGCAGAAATCATTGGAGACCCAGGAGTTTAGATGTAGCAGTAAATTGCATATTTTTAAAGTACGCGGCATACCAGGCCCTGGGTGCCAATGGGCACACCTTCTAGATCTCAGGACTTTTACACATTCAGGACTAGAGCACACATGCTGTGCTCTTTCATATATTTGGCTTTGAGCACGCACCTATAAAACATGTACACTGAAAATATTAGTATGCAATATTTATGAACAATATTTCAATATAAATACATGCTGCAAAAAGCCAAGAAATTAAAAAAAGAAACTTCTGAAGAATATGGTTGTACTGGATTTGAGTCACAACAGGTAAAATTACTTAATAAAATAAGATAAAATAAGGTAAAATAATTAAAATAAGAAATCAAAAGAAAACAAAAAAAACAAAATGTAAAAAATGATGGAGTGTAGTATCTTGGGTTCAGAGGAAGGCTTTTTATCAAACAAGAGGCTTGAAAAATGTGTTACTGGAATGCAGGGAAAGGCATATTATATAATAAAACAAGGTAACTGATCATGATTTAGACTGGGTTTGATTTAGATCAATGCAACTCAACTCAACTCTACCCTTCTACACTAAAACTAAACCAAATCAATGAGTGTGATTTAGAAACTCCCAATATCTAAATACCATAATCTGACACTTAACAGTATATTAACAGCTGTTCACCCTTTTCTTGTTAATAGTTCCCAGGAAGCTGACTCAGAACAAATATCCTAAAAACCTCAGTGTTCCTTCTTAAAACTCCAAGGTTCTAGTTCTAATCTTTATGAACAAAAATTATTTAAGGGTTGACAATTACTTGATGGCACATAATCAATTAAAAAAAAACCCTTCAAGTCCCCTTGTATTGTCAAGTATTAGAAAATAAAGGCTGGACAGAATTTCACAGACTTCTGTTGGATAACGATATGGCGTTTTATCCTTTAGGGTGTTTTTATAAGTGCCCTACAACCCCACAATCCCGCCCCATCCTGAGTTTAATGTCCTTTCCTTCTCCAAGCACAGGCTGCTTTTGGATGCCCTCATTCATTACCTAAGGCTGACTTGGCTGCTGCAGATGCCACGCGGGGATCCACAACCGAAGCCAGGAAGGCCACTGTGCTCATAACAGGGTTGCCTGACTGGCTGAAGGGGATCGGCTGGTAGGCCAGGGGTCCAAGAGAGGCTTCAGAATCCTCCAAGTAAGGGTCTTCAATGGGAAGACGCAGGAAGTGCAGAATGCATTCATCCTGAGTACGACTACCAACATGCTCGGACACTTTGTTCCAGTCATCCTTGTACATCTCCAGGGCCTAAAATGCAATTCACAGAAATGGCGACAGTTTGGATATGAACAGACAAAGAACAGGTACAGTGAGCAGGAACACCAGAGTACAGATTGCAGGCGAGAAGGTATTCAGAGACCCTTCTGGGATCTGAGCGCTTGATTCCTACGTTTTGGGTTTGTTGGAGACACAAAAACACCGCTTACGCACAATTATACAATATCTCAAATTACAAGATGGCTAATTATTTAAGCACAAATCCTTCCCGCGTTTAAACTCTTGTGGGAAAAAAAGAGTCACTGAATATGAAAATGTCCACCGTCCCTCCAAACTGAACATGTTCAACGTGATGCCTGAGCTTGGACCATTCCTGAGATTGCGATTAAGACAAAGAACTTTGAACACAAACTGAAATGGCAACTTGTGTTTAATTAGCTTATCCCATTATGCTCCGCCTAGCATCCTGGAACTCTAATTGAAAGTTAAGAAATGATTAGCTTCTCTCTTTACAGCTGTCATAGAGTCAGGTGGGAGAAATGGCTAGAGTGGGAAACATTCCTTTGTAGCGGCAAATTCACTATGAACTATTGTAAGTTGAGGACTACTTGTTTTTATACCACACAACCTCAACTATGCCTCTCTAGCCATATAACAAAATGTGTATTTTTCAAAGTCATTCAAATAAGGAGGGATTCCGATCCTGGTGTGAGTAATTGTAAGAATAAAGGAAACAATTGGTATTGGCCCACCTAACTTAATACTGTCTACAAAGACTACAGGTAGTCCTCGATTTACAACAGTTCATTTAGTGATTGTTCAAAGTGACAACGGCACTGAAAAAAGTGACTTAGGACTGTTTTTCAGTTACAACCTTTGCAGCATCCCCGTGGTCAAGTGATCAAAATTCAGATGCTTGGCAAGTGGTTCATATTTATGACGGTTGCAGCATCCTGGGGTCATGTGATCTCCTTTTGCGACCTTCTGACAAGTGAAGTCAATGTGGGAAGGCAGATTCATTTAACAACCAGGTTACTAACATCAACTGCAGTGATTCACTTAACAACTATGGCAAGAAATGTCATAAAATGGGGGCAAAACTCACTTAACAAATGTTTCACTTAACAGAAATTTTGGGCTCAATTGTGGTCATAAGTCAAGGACTACCTGTAGTAACTTTCCAGGGTTTGGGGAAAAAGCAGTCATGGCACTATATTTTTTCCATGTTTAACATTCTCTCCAACCAGACCCCTTTCTCAATTTGCAGCTATGGTTTGAATCAGAAGTATATCACACTAAATTCCAGGGCAGAATCCATTCTCAGAAATCTCCAAAGTTGCTATCATATTGTTACCTTGCAACATAACATAAGAACATTATTAAATCCACAACTGGAAAACAATTTCATTAACTATTTTTAAGCCACCAATTATTAGGATTTATTTTCCTGGGGGTATGATGTATGTCTCCTAACATGGAAGTGAAAGAAAAAATAGTTCCACATTCTTGGTTTAAATACGTTGGAATAGTTTTAAGTTTCACCATCACTTGCTTCTGTCTACACATCATCTCAATTTCCGTGTAACAATAAAAGGATCCTAAGACATTTTATTTGTACGTTACTTCTGAATAATTGAGGCTTTCTCCTTTACATGCAATGACTCCTTAATATCTTTAAAATCTTCTGAAAGTCATGGAATAAACCCATCAAACAAATAAGAGACCGAAAATATCATTATCCCAAGTGTAACACCCGGAGAGAACAAAAACTTATCAATTTACTCATCAAATTTTAAAATTCCCATTTCCACGCAAAAAAATAAGAAGTCAATGCCCAATATACTTTAGCTGCCAAGAATAAAAACAAGTTGAAGATCTGGGAACAAAGTCAAGAGAAGAAGGAATGCTTCTTCTGGCACAGTGGTTAGAGTGCCTGTAGGCTACTTCTGCTGATCACCGGCTGTCAGCAGTTTGGCAGATCGAATCTCACCAGGCTCAAGGTTGACTCAGCCTTCCATCGTTCCGAGGTCGGTAAAATGAGGACCCAGATTGTTGGGGGAAATATGCTGACTCTGTAAACTACTTAAGAGAGGGCTGTAAAAGCACAATGCAGCGGTATATAAGTCTAAGTCCTAGTGCTATTAGGGAAAACTTAGGAACCACTGTCAGAAGCACATTTTTATGGGCAATTTGAATTGCTTCCATTTGCTCACCTCCAGCAGCAACAGGGTCTCCTGTTCTGTCCACTCACGAGTAGCGCTGGCAGCAGCTTTGCTCTGTAGGAAGAGACTTGTGCGTTAGAACTGACCTGTCACTGGACAGACGCATGAGAAAACCCATGGTCTTTCCTCTTTTACCTTAGAAGGAACATTCTTCTTTGTGTACATGTCAGTGCGGAGTCCGAAGTTTTGCATATCCGGTGGCTTCTCCTTGCTCTTGTCTGGGAAGTTTAACATCTGCTGGGAAGCTGTGGTTTGCTTTGAAGAGAGATGAACAAGCTTCATGTGATGTAAAGAAAGCCCGACTCTCAAGACCTCTGAAGTGCTATTTGAAAGATCACTACCACCTATAAGGAGAACAAGCAGGCATCCACCTCTAGCTCTCATTTGCTGGGGCCAAGCTACAGCACAGCATATGTCAATCTTGGGCCCACCCAGATGCGTTGGAATTTCTAGCATTTCATCCGTGACACCATCTCTCTTATTTGGGTCTTCAGTGACCCATTACTGGGTCTGCAACAATGAACATACAGCGGTGCAGCCTATCAGGAAATTACAGGCAACAAACCACAAAGGGAGAGATGGGACAATTCCATTCCTGCTCATCCTTAAAAATTCAGCAGATTGACCTGACTCGGTTTCTGGCTGCACGGAGTTCCACAGTTTTCCAGAGGAAAGTATCCAGGTGTCATTCCTCTCTGGACTCCCCAAACACCAGCCTCCGCTGGGAATTCTCTTACCAGCTCTGGTTTCCCTTTCACTGTTTCTGTGACAAGATCTTCAATCTCTTTGCCCTTTCGTCCAGTCTTGGTATCGCTATCACTCTGACGACCCTGAAGCGTAAGCAAAATTCTGTCCTGTTGCCCTCTCCCATTTATATTAATATTTTAATCTGGGAAAGCAAAGTTATTAAGATGTCCAGCATGCACAAACACGTGATTTCCTCTAGGATGAAAATTCCTTCGGATACTTCCTTAGCAACTTTCAGACATTTATTTTCTGAAGGACTTTTTCCCCCTTTGATTTTTTCTCATTTAATATAGCTTCTGGTTTATTTTTATCAGATGTTTTAAATGTCGATATATTCTCAGCGGAGGTCTATATATTTCTTTTCACATGCTTTGCGGGCCAGTCGTTCGTAATTATAGCTAAGGAAATTCTAAACATGCAGATAAATTTTAAAAAATGCCGTGTATTTAAATTTCTTCTCCAGGTGGCTGATACTACCTGGGGTGTTTTGGGCTGCAGTGGCACCAGTCCCGAAGGAGTGTCAGCCAGAACATGGAAATGAGAAGTAGGTGGTGGTCCCATCGGTGTTGGTCGACTCTCAGCATCTACTTGGTAATTGATGAGTCCCCACTGTTCTAGGAAGGCATGGACTCTGCAGCCAAGGAAAACAAAAAAGGAAACTTTAGCTCTAATCAAATCTGTGACAAAAGAGCTATGGATTAAGATCAAACTCTGTTCATCAACCATCTAAGAACATTTTAAAAAGTTTTATTAAAAGACTTATAAAGAACAAAAAATTAAAACAAATTAACACGAATAAAAATGGCAGAAAAGAAAAAGAAACAAGTGCTGAAAGAAAGAAAAAGAGAAAAAAAGAATTTTTCAATTTCCTTTACAGCAAATATAAGTAGAATTACAAAATTATCTCTTATTCTATGATTACAAAAAAGCTCACTCTTTTCTGTTGTTGCTTTTTTCATATCAAAACCACAAATCATAAGTGTATTTCTTCAATTTTATGCAAGATGGGGTTTCCAGGCATCCATAAATATATTGTTTTCTGTCTAAGCAAAGAAATTAATTTAGGCATCTCTGCAAGTTCATCTTCAGCCATTCCTCCAAATCCCCACAATGCCTTGTGGACTTTTCTACTTTCAAGCATATAGTAGTCTTGCTGCAGTAATCATATATAAAAACAAAGTTCCATGATTTTTTTCTTGTTGCTTATCCCTTAGTCCCAGGTCTCTGGTTTCAATTGTATTTTAATTTTTAAAATCTTCTGAATTATTGTATGTGTTTTTAGCCAAAACTATTACGTCACATAAGCATGAGGATTGTGTTAAGCTCAAGAAGATGCACCATCCACGATTTCTTTCTCAGTAGATCAGAAAATCATATTTAGCCCATCTTATGGTAAAGTGATCATTAAGACATAAAATCAAAAATCCAGCTGCATGTGCCAAATCGTAAAATAAAAGTGGACCGCTGCAAACTGTTACTGGGCTTCTCTGTATGCTCAGCTAACATACCTCATGATGGCACAGACATCACCAGCCAGGTTCCGACGACATGCAGTGGAAGTCAGGTATTCCTGAGGATTGAGCCGGTATGTGTCAATCATGAAATTGCGGTAAGCCAAGTAGCTAGAGCATGAAACGAACAAAAAGGGGAAAAAAAGTACTTTCAACTCAAGTCATTTTACTTTGTAAAAGTCTTCCCACATGATTAGTTCCATTAATCCTCTTACTAAATGCCTCTAAAGGCCAGTGCAGAACCTTTCCTGTCTGTCTGTCTATCTGTTCCTGACAGTTAGATAGTGGAACAACTTGCCTCCAGAAGTAGTGAATGCTCCAACACTGGAAGTTTTTAAGATGTTGGATAACCATTTGTCTGAAGTGCTGTAGGGTTTCCTGCCTAGGCAGGGGGTTTCTTCTGCCCCAGCTACGGACCCCAAAGAACGCAGCACACTCAAACTCTAAACAAAGCTTATTTTACTCAAATAACGTAGTCTTTATCAACCAAAAGCTGTTAATAAACTGTCTTAACAGCCTACTAGAAGTCTAAGATAAGGTAATCATAGTCTTACTAGAGTTGGCAGAAAGCCCAGAAACAATTTTGCAGAGAATCCAGACGCGAAGGAAATTGAATTAAAGTTGCTCCCTACAGCTTGCTGCAAGCGGCGTTCCTCCTTAAATAGGCTCAGGGAGTGGCCAATTAGCCCCAAGGCTTACTCTCGAGACCTCCTCCTGAGGAGCTACTCCTGCCTTTTGGCAGCTCTGCGTGCCTGTGCATTGAGAAGAGGCTCCTCCTCTTCGTCCTCTTCACTTAAAGGAGCTTCTGGAGGTTCTGAAGGCCCTGGCTGAATCCCTGCCTCTGGCACCACATCTTCTCCAGCCTCCTCACTGTCCGACTCGAGCGCCAGCTGCACAGGCTGCTGGCGCAGCACCACACCAGCCTCCTCGTTGTCGGAATCAGCTACAATCTGCACAGGCCGCTGACGGGCCACAACAGGGTTGGACTAGAAGACCTCCAAGGTCTCTTCCAACTTTGTTATTCTATTTCTATTTGTATGGACTCCTACAACACGGAAGGTGTAAAATGTCCTCAGACTCTCACCCTGGCAGAAGAAGGATGCTGCCACATTTGCTATTCTGGTAGAGATACCAGAGCACATAAGAGCATTCTTACATTTCTGGCGTCTTTGACTTGTTCTTGCCGTTGAAAAACTCAGGAAGAGCTCTCCTCTCAATGGCGTGGACACTGTGGAAGAAACACGAAAAAAATATGAAAAACAGGTGGGGAGGCTGGAGGAACTCAGGGAGAAAAAGCTCACATTCCAGCACCTGTTGTAGTCAAACCAGGCGGCATAACTGGGGATGATAATGTGATGGGTCTGTTCGGTCACATTGTCTTCATGCAGGTCAGGATTCTTGGTCTGCTCTCCTTTGTTCCCAGCATTATTCTCCTCTTCATCCTGAAACCAGAATTCTCTTCAGTAGGCGATGGGCATGCTTGTGACGTTCTTATGACTGTAATCTTCAATTTTTATCAGAGGAGCTGGGATCTTGGAACAACTCATCCACACAGCAATCCAAACCCGAAACTCTCAGTGTAAGTCTTAATTCCAACACATTACAGACAGAGTTCGAGAAATGATGGGAGGCTGGCATACAGAAAAAAAAAATTGCTAAGCGATGAGATAGAAATCCAGGGAGATTTGCCACATGAGAGCACGAGGACACAAAGGTTACCATGGGTGGTGTTACAGGCCTCCAAGGAAATGATTGTCAATATGAGGAGGCATGGGTATAACTGAATTGGGGTCACTTCTACTGGGATCAAACTAAGAAAAGCAGAGAGGAGTATATCAAAATCCAGGCACTTGGCAGCCTGCCCACACTTACAAGCGCAGGAGTGCTTCAACTTCTCTCACCCTATTGCCCTCCATCTCTGCCATGAACCCCAGTGCAAAGTCCCAGCCGCCCCAGCCATGCCTAGTGGACCTTCACTGTCTCTGTCTCACTGCTGGCTGTGCCAGGCTTTCTTCCTGATGCCACTTCGCACCATTCTCCAAATAGTGTGCACCATTCTCAGGATGCTTTGGAAAGTCCTCCGAAAAGTTTCTGAGGCCTTTTGAAGCCTAATGAGAAAGCTGCACCCACTCTCCTTCAGATCGCATGTGATGTTCTTGCGATGCTTTGGAAGGCCTCAGAAATATTCTGAAATATCACGAGAACAGCATGCGCTGTTTAGACTAGAGAACAGTGAGTGTTACTTGGAGAATGGCAGAGGTAGCCTGGGGAAACAGACCTGGTGCAGCCAGCAGTTGCTTGGCTGCACCAGCAGTGAGCCCTCTCAGCAGTGAGAGGAAAGATGGTTAATGTCAGCTAGGCACGGCAGGGTGGCTGGAGCTTTGCACTATGGTGCTAAGGTGGCTGTCCAGGGACAGAGTTGAGGTGATACTCCTTGGCAGTGGCAGCACTAGGGCTGAAGTAGAGGCCTGGGGATGAGGATAGCTGTTGTGGCCCGCCAGCTGCCAGCAGAGCTGGCAGCAGACTCGGGTGATGAGGAGGCTGGAGAGGAACTTGGGCCAGTCCTGGAGTCTGGGGAAAGCTCTGATGGATGCTCTGCATCCAGAAGCAGAGATAGAGCCAGGGCCATCCAACATTTCCCAGCTGCCATCGGAGATAAGAGGGGAAGAAGAATAGCAGAGGCCTGTTTCAGATGCGTGTATGCGCAGACCTGTCAGGAGAGAACTAAAGAACAGGGGCCGACTCGGGAAGAAAGGCACACGTGGACACTGAATGGCCCCTCCCTGGCTGGGGAATAAAGAGCAGCAAAGGGGGAGTGGTGGTTGCAGAAGACAACAGTTCGTATTTCTTTGCTTATCATGGTTCGTACCTCCGAGACTTCTTGCCAGGAATTAATTTACAGTTTTGCCACTGGAAGCTCTCAGCCTGGCAATTATCCAAGGACTGATAAGGTCTGTTATTGCAATTAACCCTTGGGAGGATTATTGCCTGGACTTTTCTGTGTGTGAATGCCATGAATTCATAGTAGTTAAATAGAGAGGGGTTTTTTTTGGGACAAGGACTCTGTTTCTTGGTTCTGCTAAGGCTGGGTCAGAACAATAGCCAGCTGAGACTGCTGAAGGTCCCAGGGCTCCGTTTCAACCACAGCTGCTCCTGCTGCTGCTATGGAGTGCTGCTGTGCAGGGTGGCCAAAAGGGCAAAGATAAAGGGAGAGACAAGTGGGGGGGGGAGTGGGAGTTGAAAAGGAGACAGAAGAGGCAGCCCCTTACCTTTCTGAGGCTCAAGGCTAGGAGGGACCAAGCCAGGAATGGCTTGGATTGGGGTGGGTCCTTTCCTAATGATCAATGAAATTGGATTGCTATCACTAAGAAAGGCGATCCTGTGGCATTGTGCTTTCCGACCACTTCACTGAGATGGAAATTCCTGTCCCAATGAGCATTGCAATTCAAGGACTACCTGTAAATGGTCATTTTTGTTCCCTTAGCACCAGTTTATCCTTCCCAACCTGCCCCTGTGTGAAGAGTAGGGCTGTTCTTTAAGGTATAACAAGAGGCAATAGACAGAATGCAGCAACTGATTCACCTTGCCTGCCGCCTCCATGTTCTCATCCTCTGGTTCATCTAGAAAACAAGAAGAGCAAGCACCCCAAATCAGAAATGGAAACCTCTACATTCTCCATTCGCTCTTCCACGGCTATCTGGAGAATCATCAAAAATGAAGCCATATTTAGCAAAGGTAAAATAATAAAAACATACAGGCATACAGCAGCATTCCCCAATGACATTTATGTACAAATGATTGAAGAAGCTTGCCCAGTAACACAAATGGGAGCTACCTTCCTTAAAATCTATTTCTACATCCTTCTTGTAGACCTTTTCAAATTTATTGTGTCACTTGGGAGACTGATATTGAGAAAAACAAGTCTTAAGCTTTTAGGCTTATATAATTAGCAGGTGATTTTCTAGATTCTGGCCAAAAAGCCTATGGCTTGCTTATATACTCTGATGGTTTACTGTAATTTTTACAGATTTATCATTCCAACTTTTTTTTTTTTTAGTTGCAGCCCAGTCTGCTGGTATGATTCCAGACATACTCCCCCTCAGCATGGTTGAAAGAGGTAGAGAGACTGCCCCCTTAAGAATTTGTTTTGCCTGGTTTAAAAACTGCAAAGGACAGTCTGTCCCAAATAAACGTTCCAACATCTGTTATTCTCCCACATAACAGTAAATTTTAAATGAATGTAAATCCCAGCAAGGAACACACACAAAACGAGAAACAGCCGTTAGTATAGCACTTCAACACTTCCCGTTCATTTAATCCAACACTCAAGAAATACTTAATGATTAATACTGGATTGTGTGTGTGTGCAGCCCATGCAATTATTCTTTCCAACATTTTAGGAAGTTGTTTGACCTTGCCTTCTTCCTATGCTAGTACCATACTTAAGGCAGGAATAGCCTGCCGCCTATAACACTATTTTTCGGAGTAAAAGACATACCTTTTTCTCCCCTAAAAGGGGGTGAAAATTTAGGTGTGTCTTATACTATTAAGAGCCTTGGTGGCGCAGTTAAGTAGCACCAGCTGCCTGCAATTTCTGCGAGTTCGAATCTCACCAGGCTCAAGGTTGACTCAGCCTTCCATCCTTTCGAGGTAGGTAAAATGAAGACCCGGATTGTGGGGGCAATAAACTGACTTTGTATAAAAAAAGAACACCGCTTAGGGGCCCCGAAAGCCCAACTAAGCAGGTATATACAAAAGTATGAAGGCTATTGCTTAACGCATTGTAAGTCGCCCTGAGTCTCCGGAGAAGGGCGGCATATAAATCGAACCAATAAATAAATAAATATACACCGAATGTAACCCCGTCTACCCACTGGCTCCCACCCTTTGGCCTCTGCCTCCTTGCAAACAAACAGCAAGAAAAAACAGCTCCTTTCAGCTTCATTAGCCTAATTAGCACAAGTTGATTGGATCGGCCTCCCAACTCTCAGCTGTTTTGCGCAGGCCTCTGCTGCTTGCTGCAAGGAGGTAAATTGCTGAAGCAGATTTTTTTTTCTTGTGATAATCAAGCTATGCTGAAAACAAAAATGAAAGTAAAGCAGGCTGTTTGCTGCAATGAGGCAAAATTGCTGGGAGGCAGAGGCAGATTTCTTTTTCTTGTTTTCCTCACCAAAAAAGGTAGGTGAGTCTTATACTCCGAAAAATACGGTACTATATTTAGTTAATCTGACTTTGATTTTGTCTTGCTTTTAACTGCTTTGCTTTATTATTATGTTTTGTCCTTTGTTATTTTTAACTGCTCTAAGTTGCTTTGAGCTATAAACTGTAAGTAGAAAGGCGGGCCAGAAATGTTTTTAGAAAAGTTATAGACAAAAAGGCCTGTGCTAAATACCCAGCTTTTTCACATTATCAACTAAGAGTTGCAAATTCCCACTGAAACCAATCCCAGAAATAGAGTATTATATCATGCAACATCCATATTTTTGCTCTGACAGCTTAAAGGAAGCTGGACTGATTTTATCATCTTATAGATAGTTTGCATCAGAAGATATGACACTTGTTCACAACTGATCGTTTGGAGGGGGAGAAGGAATCTAATCTTCCTAATACATAAATATTAGTCTATCAAAGACTAAGAACATGCTCTTGCTCTTGTAGTAAAAGGAGGATTACAAAATAAATAAAGTATCCCTTACCCAAATCAGTCATGGTACCGCCTTTCACAGGAGCAGATTCAGAATCTTTCTTCGTGTTGACTATGGAAGACAAAGGAAGGAAGGAAGATTTTATTCAAGGAATCTCCCCAGGAATTGAACTGCAGGGTCAAGGAGTTATACTTCCTTTTTATGCTTGGCCTTAAGGCGAAGTGTAACATCGGTATGGTGATTTTCTTCAACGTGGGGCTTAACATTTGAAAGTGTTTGACATGTCCAAGGGGTGTTTTGGTTGTCTTAAATCTCTACATGGTTTAATGCCTCTATTTTTCTGTTGTGAATGTAGTGATATAGTTATTAAGGGAAATTAGCTTCCCTGCTGATGTTGCTTGTCAAAAGGTCTCAAAAGGTGATCAAGTGACCCTAGGACACTGCAACCATCATAAATATAAACCAAAATTTTGCCAAGAATCAAAATGTTGATCCTATGACCATGGAGATGCTGCAATGGTCAAAAGTATGAAAAATGAACATAGGTCATTTTTTTTCAGTGCCATAACTTTGAATGGCTACTAAACGGGCTGTTGTAAATTAACTGTCTAGTATGTGCACTACAGGCTGTCCATCTTTCACTGTCCACTGTAAAGACCAGGGGTGTGCTGACTAAAAGAAAAATAATATTCTACCCATCACACTGATGCAACAATGGTAGTTTTTAAGGGAGCTATAATTGATAGAAGCCACCCCAAACATGACAAACAGCCTTGGTTATGGAATTCATAAACAGCTTTAAATTCTGACCTGTTTTGGGCAGTGTGACCTCTTCAACATTAGGGACAGGAGAAGGTTCATCCATGTCTTTTGTGAGATCTTCTTGTTCTTCCTCACGGTGACCACGTTTGGATTTGGTGTAGGGTGTGGAAGGCCTGCAGATGGAAAGCAATAGCGTAGCAATAACACTGAGACTTTTATACCACTTCACACTGCTTTTAAAGCCCTCTCTAAGCGGTTTACAGAGTCAGCATATTGCCCCCAACAATCTGGGTTCTCATTTTACCCACCTCGGAAGGATGGAAGGCCGAGTCAACCTCAAGCAAAAGGCAGAAATACAATAAACAACATTATTCAATCCTGGATACTACATCAAGCTATAGTAAAATCATCATTGTTTCATATCAGTAGAATAGAATCTGTTGTGGCTTTCAAGTAAGGAAAGCTGAGCTGAAAATGTCCTATGAATGATTTCATGAAGTGAATCCACTGAATAGAATCGGCAATATTGTTGAAAACTGCTCCTGAAGTTGGCGTGTTCAAGGGAAAGACTTCAATTAGAGAGGATACTCTATTCTTGGTTAATCCAAGCCAGCCTGTTGTAAGAAACTATGTTTGCCCTCAGGAATAGGGCAGGAGGACAGGCTAATTTTTCTTAAGAAATGAGGCACTTTAATGAATGTGGCATTCTTAAGAAATGAGGCCCTCCAGTAGGAACTGGAGAGAGTTGCTTCATACCCAGATAGTCAAAAAAAAAAATTTCTTTCTCCTCACCCTTTCTTGGCATTTTTCTTCTTTGCTTCTGGAGTAGGGGAAGGAGAAGGGGAACGTTTCCGCTTTTTATAATTTCCCCCCTTCTTATCCCTTCGGTCCGAATCAGGACTGTTAACCTGGAAAGAGAGAAGTCAACGCAATTTGTCAGCAGCCTTGAATTGCTTCCTTAAACCACATTAATAATCTTGTGCGCTCATCACTGAACATTTTTTTTAAATATCCAAAGGAAAATTAATAGAATCTCTTAAGAGCTAGGGCCTAACTAATTCCGGTGATAAATGCTGAGCATATTAATTTAAAAATACAAGTATCCTGCTGGGTTTGACCAATCTATCTAATTCCTCACTTATTGTAAAAATTCCAACAGCTAGTTGGAATAGACAGATTGCTCTTGACAATTCTACTAGAATTGGTCTGTGTTCCAGCTGATATACTTTTAGCATGGTAATCCCTGCCCCTTGCCCATTCCAGAGTTGGGAGAACTAATATTTTGGTCGAGCTTGTCCCTTCCTTTTTTAAAACATTCAACCCAAATAACCTTAAGGACTAAAAGCTTTAGTTAAAAAAAACCCAAAACCACCTCATCAGTGAGAGTCTTGGCAGAGATTTTCTTTCTCCTGGAAACAGGGCTCTTCTCATCATTGACCTCATAGTCTTCTTCATTCATCCATTCATTAAAAGTGTCTGTGTCTAGGATCCACTTTGCATGAACCTGGGGGTGAGGAGAAGAGAAGAACATCCCCAGATGACTTGAACTGAAAAAGGTAAGAAGCTACTTCCCACTTCTGAATTAAAAAGTAGGAACTTGTTATTTTAGAAGTTCTTCGGTGATAATGCCACAATGGTCCAACCCCAAAGTCCGTCCTATCACATTACCTTACGGGGTTTCTCTGGCGTGGGAGCATCCTCCACAGGAGCTTCAATTTCACTGGCTGGAATCCAAGTGTCATAGCTGTAAAAGAAAACACATAGTGAATAAAAAATTGATTCTAAAACCTCACTGCACACCGCAATGGCATCGGTTAAGTCATATATTTACATATGCTGCCTCACGATAACAGTAAGGGAAAAATTAAGACTCTGCTACAATCAGTTAATTAATTATTTATTTTACATTTACAAGTAATTTTTTACAATGTAAAAAACAGCCTTGGTAGTACAGTGGTTTAAAGCACCCTGTTATTAATACCAGCTCACCAGGCTCAAGGTTGATTCAGCCTTCCATCCTTTCTAAGGTAGGTAAAATGAGGACCCAGTTTGTGGGGGCAATAAGCTGACTTTGTATAAATATACAAAAGTATGAAGGCTATTACTTAGCACATTGTAAGCCGCCCTGAGTCTCCGGAGAAGGGCAGCATATAAATCAAATTAAAAAAAAAAGTAGTGGCTAAGAATAAAGGCAAGGATATAATCTAAAAACTACCCGTATGCATTCCTCTCCATAAACTAAGGTAGTTATAGAGGGCTGAGGCAAACCTGTCAGGATAGTAGCCCCAGTGAAGAAGAACTTGTTTGTCTCTCTTCATGATTGGACGAACCCATTCTTCTAAAACAAAAGAGAAAAAAATGGAGTGATTATTACCCAAGTATACATGACACTTTATTTCACATGTATCAAATGTATCATTAAGTTGCTCTGAGGTTCTCATAAGAGTAAAAGCAAATTCTTCAAAATGGGAATGAAGAACTATACACATACGAACCGGATCATGCATAGAAGTTATCGTCAGATTCCGTGTGTTTGTATGTGTGTGTCTAATATTCTAATGCATATTAAAATAAGTAAAAAAAAATAAAATAATAGCAAGGAATTATCATTCAGCGAAATAATACTCCTTGAATTAACTGAAAACATCATTTTTCCAGAGATGCCTACTTAATAGACACAGGGCCAGAGGTCAGTTCAACTCTATTCATTGCCAGGTTTCTATGAGAACGTCTTTAGATAACATAAGACAACCTATTTTCATAAAAAATTAAGGAATTATTTTTAAGCATCAAGAACCGCATTTCACAATCTTCCCTCCATACAGAGGACGGATCTTTATAATGATGCTGATGCTTCCTATGCACTCTCTACATGGAATGCTATCATTATTTGATGGTTTAGATTTACTGTACTAGCCCTTTACAAGATAAAATCACAGATGAATTCCACCTACCACCATAGTGTTTACATGAAACAGATGTGGACAGGAAAGGACATGAACAATAACTGAACAAAGGAAAATATGTAAATAAAAGCTAGAACTAATTTCAAGATATAAGCCGGCAGGAAAAAAATACAGTGTCCTTAAATCAGACAGGGCTAACAATTATTAGGAGACAAAGCCAAACAACAACAATAAAAACAAAATACTCTGAGAAATGTACATTGTGGGATATGGAAAGAAAAAAAAATAATGCATCTTACCCTGTTTCCCCAAAAATAAGACATCCCCTGATAATAAGCCCAATCAGGCTTTTGAGCACATGCGCTAAAATAAGACTCCCCTGGAAAATAAGCCCTCCCCGAAAATATTTAAAGGCAGAGCTGGAAATCAGGTAAGACGGCAAGAGGAGCCCCATCTTGCTCCACGCGCCCCAAAATAATAAGACTTCCCCGAAAATAAGACCAAGCGCTTATTTCGGGGTTCAAAAAAAAAAGAAAAGAAAAAAAGACAGGGTCTTATTTTCGGAGAAACACGGTAGACATTAAAGATATAGTAACACTCAAAAGCAAGAGCTTAAATTTTAGTTTTAAAAGAATGGAAGTTTTTCACTTTCCTTTACTACAACTTAGGTTCCCTATCTTTATGGACAGGTGTTTCTGGGTCACTGCTGTTTTAAAATGGGATTTCTTTCATTGCAATTGTACTTATTCCATTTACCCACAAAGCCAGTAGAAATAAAATCCTTGAAAACATTTTTTAAAAGTACAGTAAACCCTCAATTTAACAGATTATTTATGGTCAGGGATGTCCATTAAATCCACAAGTACATAATCTACCTCAATGAATGTCATTTGCATAATTACATGACTCATATAAATGGCATGATTTACTGTAAAACCTCAATTTACATCTTGAGCCATCAAATAGAAGTGAAGTCTGAATGAAGATATTGCCTACGGTATTCAAAGTCTGTTAAATTGAGGGTTTACTGTAGTATTACATTCTGTACTACTTGTTTAAAAGAGAAGCATAGTTGTATGTAAACAACCACTGTTCATAAACTATGTGCAACCAATAACCACTGAGAAAGGTATTTTAAACTCAAAACACTAATTGCTCTGGCCAGAGTGAAAACTTGCCTTCTTCCAAGCTACCAGGAACAGGGAAGGCAATATGGGAGGCATTGCTCTTATCTTCAGTTATGGTTCCCTACAAGAAAAAAAAAAGTCATGGAAATATCAAGATTTAAACCATACAGGGGATACCTGCTGCTGAAAATGATTTCTCAATGCCTTCAATGCTCCTTTTGATCGTGGTGCTGAAGTACAGTTCATACAACCAAAACCTGACAACCCTGCTTTCCATCATTTTAGAAAAGCCACTAAATAAAACAGATAATAATCTTAGAAAAGATTTAAAATCTTTACCCTTTGTCATTTACCAGTATGACAGAATTCATGCTCTTCATCCCTTCAGGAACCCTTTTATGCATTCCCTAGCTCAGGGAACACTGCCCAGCTCTGATTTAACCTGTGAGTCATGTACAGCATTAACACTACTATATTGTTAACAGCTAATCAAGCAGAATTTCATGGGGTGGAACAGTCCTTACTGTTAAATACCTTTCCCAATCTTGAATGTTCAGTTTGTCCCACTGACTCCTCTGAGGAACCATGCTGATGCAATACAGTACACAGTGCATGCTGCAGTAACTTTCTGAAGTTGTTCAGCTAGTTTTGAACTGTTATTGAATTGCAAACTTATGTACAAATTTAAGTATCAAAATGCCAGGTAAGAACTAAATGCCAGGTAAGTTTATAAAAGAACCTGACATATAGAAACATGATTTATAAGATGTCATCCTAGGTAAAGGTAAAGGTTGCCCTCGCACATATGTGCTAGTCGTTCCCGACTCTAGGGGGCGGTGCTCATCTCCGTTTCAAAGCCGAAGAGCCAACACTGTCCAAAGACGTCTCCATGGTCATGTGGCCAACATGACTAAATGCCAAAGGCGCATGGAACGCTGTTACCTTCCCACCAAAGGTGGTCCCCATTTTTCTACTTGCATTTTTTACGTGCTTTCAAACTGCTAGGTTGGCAGAAGCTGGGACAAGTAAAGGGAGCTCACCCTGTTACGTGGCACTAGGAATTCGAATCGCTGAACTGCTGACCTTTTGATCGACAAGCTCAGCGTCTTAGCTACTGAGCCAACGCATCCCATGTCATCCTATTTTGCTGCTAATTATTTACTGTTTTCCAATACAATAATGTTGAACAATTGCAACTATAAAATAAATTGTTGCTTCAGTCACAGAAGGAAAAAATAATGAAGGGCTCTCTTCAGAGATTCAGCAGCAAAACAGTTGTACCTCACTCTATGAGTCAGCATTATTTCTTATTTTGAAGTACAACTGGAAACATCGTGTTCTTTCATGTTTGTAAACAACAGGAAACTGCTGGTATTTTGGGGCTTGAAACCCTATTATATATGCAAGATGCTCAGTTGGGCAAAGGTTGCAATGTAAAACAAGAGGAATGGAAGGCGGTGAGGCCCAAGGTCTGCCATTCCCTCACTAATCTGTTCTGATGTCTTGCCCACCTGATGTCGTTTGACAATGTCTTTCAGCTTGGCTTGCAATTTGGGGTCAATATCTGGGTGCAGATAAATGTTAGGACGAGACAGACAATTGTTCTGAGAAAGAAAAAAGAGAGAGAAAATTAGTGTTTTGTGCTAAGATAAAAGAGTTTACTATCTGAGATATTTTTTTAAAAAGAGGCCACTTTACCTGTACCAGAGATTTTTCAATAGTCATGAACATCTCCACATTTCGGTCCATCCGTGAGGGATTCTGGAAATCAAAACGTCGCCTTTTGGGGGGGAAAAACCAGCTTTCAATAAAAAGCACAATTCATATTTTGTAAATAACCTATTTTACAAGTAGGCAGGATAGAGGCATTTCGCAAATCTGATGTCTGAGGCTACACAGCAAACTTGCTATTAAAGACTTTGATTCATCTGGATAACAGACTGACTTCTACATGAAGACTGTTCTTTCCATTCCTGAAGCAAATGAAAGTGTGCATCAGGCAATTCCAGTATCATAAAATACTCTCCTAAACAAAGCACCATAGAATCTCCCTACCCATTACTATCCGTGCCACAAGAATAACCCTGTTCAAACAAGATACATTTGCCAGGGTAGAGATAGCATTGTACTGAGGAGTTCGAAGTTCAAGTCCAACATTTCAATGGATGATTTTGAACAAATCGCTTTTTCTCAGACCAACCTATCTCTCACATTAGTTTTTATCTTCTAATGTATTTATTTCAACTAGGCTTAATCATCAAAAGGTTTCTCATTCCTGACATAAAGAACAAGTTCCTTCTATCCATGATATGGTGTTGCCCAAATATATAGCCCTGGCATCTATTACTGGCTGGATTTTAGGCTTTAAAGGAGCTATGATGCTAAAGCTGGGGAAGAAGGAAGGTTGTTGTAATTTTTTGAGAGTCTTGTGATGACAGGAAGCCCTGCGTCACACACTAAGTTGCTGTTGCTGATGTATTGACTGCCTAACTGTGGCTCTCAGTTACCTCATGAACCTCATGTTGGGGTTGGGATTGAAGGAGTTCTCAAGGGTTTTGATTTTAGGAGACTAAAATTTTAGGAGACTCCATGCCCTAAAGGTGATTTCATAGCTTCCACAGGATTGTCACAGGGAATTCTCTCTCTAACATATATGGGGAAGTATGGGGGGAAGCACACACCTGATTTGGTCTTTACTTTGGAACAGGAAATGAACTAATGGATCACTTCAGAGATAGGATCTGAAAATCTGGTGTACAACTTTTCTTTGCTAGATGGGGAGCATGTACCACACTTGGTCCTATTAGACCTCCTGTTCACCTTCAATGCCCCTGATACTTTTCTGGATCACCTGCAAGGATGGAGAGTTGGGGACACTTTGTGCTGGTTCCAATCCTGCCTCAGTGGGAGTTCAGTTCTAATCGGTGGTCATGGTTGGGGGGGATTGGAAATCCCACCCCTGGGGACTCCAGCATGGAGTACAGCAAAGCTTAGTTCTTCCATCCATGTTATTTAATATCTACATGAAACTACTGGTGGAGATCATTTGGCAGTTCAGGGTGAGTGTCATCAATATGCAAATAATACAGTTATGCATACAGTTATACTTGAGCCAAGCCAAAGATGGCTCAGAAGAACTAATTCAGTGCCCAGAGGATTTAAATGAAAGAAGCTCAGATTAACGCACCCAATTTTGTCAACACATATACGAGCAACTTAATAATACTGGCTACTATAGTCATTTTTGATGGAGTCATACTCCCCTTGCAGGGGTTAATTTATGACTTGGGTATTCTCCTGCAACCTGCTTTACCTGCAATTAGTGACGCCAGTTAATGCACCAATTGGAACCTCACTTGGACCAAGACACTGTTGTAACATCCCTGGTCATCATTCAATTGGACTACTGTAACATGCTCTATGTGAGGCTGCCCCCAAAGGTGACCTTGAAGGTACAGATTGTACAAAATTAAGCGGCTAGACTGCTGACAGAACAACCCTGCCAAGAAAGGAAAAATCTTATCCTGAAGTCACTGCACTGATTGACAATTGGTTTCCAATTCCACTTCAAAATGGTGGTCATTACTTTTATACCCCTTTCAGTGCAGCACCAGCATACATCAGGTACCACTTTGTAAAAATTGGATTTGCCTGTCTGATATAGTCATTAAGACAGGAGCTACTTCAGATTCCCTTCCTCAAGAAATTCATGGGGTATAAACCACACATAGAGAGTAAAGATGGCTTTGGCAGGGAGAAGGAAGATCCACTACTAAGGTAAAAGGAGATAAACATTGCTTAACAAGGAGGGAAGATTATGAAAATATCTCAGACAGCCTACCCTAGCCCCCCAAAATTTACATGAGGACAAAAGAAGGATGGGAAGCTCATTCAGATTTGCAAGATTCTGCTACTACGGTATATAGTCAATCTTAAGAAAAATAGTTTTAAGTCTACATGGTATCTATTTCTTGGTCTGTAGGGCTGTGGCACAGAAGCTTTCTGTGTGGCAATTGTCACTTTGTGAAATACCCTTCTCCCACTGGTATGGGAGAAGGGTCCTTGTTAACATTTTGTAAACAAACCAAGGAAATCTTACTTCAATGTGTGTTCAACTCTTAGTTTATTTGTTGAATTATATGGGCGTCCATGGCATTTATTGATGACTTTTTTTAAAAAAAAAGTTATTTTAATTTTGCACGCTGGACTTTTATTAACTTTGATCTTGCCCTACCAAAGGAAGGGAGTGGGCTAGAAATACTATAAAGTAAATAATAGAAGACATTTAAGAGGTGTCCTTAGGAAGACAAAATACAGGATTTCAATTACAACCCAATATGCCAATAACCTCAACTTAGAAAAGGGAAAGGGAATGTAAAGCAATAATGCAACACTTTTAACACAGGTACAATAAATTTCTTCTTCTTAAACATTCAAATTTCCCAAATATATCATTAATTTCAACTTGAAACAGGATCTTCTATAAAAACATAGATTGATATTATTTCATAACCCATAATGAGAATAATAAATAGAAGGCTTACCATCCTTGGTCACTCTTGAATTTATAAGCTGCTGCAAGAATGTGACATAGGGCACCACCAGCTTTGAAATCTAAGAAGCATTTAATCTATAACAGGCAGGGGAAGCAAAACAAGGAGTTAATTCAACTTCATCTGTTCCAAAAAGTTCCCTTTCATTCTCCTTTCCCTTTCTCTCTTCAACATTTTCATTCTTTTTCCTCCCTTCTGTCCCTTTCTATTGCCTTTTGCTCTTCAAACAAATGGAGCATTTATTTCTCAAAGCTTAATTAATGCAACTGAAAGGAAAATGTTCAGGGAGACCACATTAACCAAGGAGTCTAGAATTAATTTTATTTTCTTAATTGCCAGGCCCTCATTCTTCTCTGATTCTGACTAAAAAAAAAAAATAAAGCAATTCTGATTTGCACAAACTTGCACTTTGCAAGTTGAATTTGCACAACGTTTTTCTTTCTTTCTTTTTGCTATGCCTAATCACTATGTGTTAGGAAGAAAAGAAGAGAAGGTTCAGCTCGGATTCAAAAGTGACATCTGGTCTGTGCTGTAAATGTTGCTTCTTGAAAAGCTAGTTTCCTATAGTATTTTTACAATAATCTAAAAATTAAACTGCAAAGATGTAAAGGGAACTATAAAAGTACAGCAGAAATAATTTTTTTAGCATCAAAAATCTGTCAACCTTGATCAAAGTATCAAACAGTTCTGTTCTGCATGTGAACACAGTAATAGACAGTGTATTTTTCTCTAAACAGCAATGTTACACAATTGCAAGTAACATGACTGCATTAGAAGATATGTATTATTCCTGCCTTAGGAGCTATGCACTATGCTATTCCACAAAGAACTACCATTAAAATACACGGTTTGTGTCTGCAATCCCCATGAGGCTACATAGAAAATCTCAGAACTGTTCCATAAATTATACAGAATATAACCCTAACATTTTCCAAATTCTATTTTCATATTCTATTTTTTACTTGTAATTTCAAATTACAAGTAAAATTTTGTCTGGTGAGTTTCCTTACATAAACCTCTATAGCATCAGTTTAAAAGGTTTGGTATAACCCCTCCCCAATACTAATTTCCTATTTACAGAAATATTTTTACATAAAGGTCTTATGTTCTGAAGATTCTAATGGATCACTTAAGTCTTACATTATTAGGCTACCCAAGAGACTACTGCTTTGCTGAGTATTATCTTCCAAATTACTAATTATTGTTTTCTCAAAAATTAAGACAACTTTGGCACTTACTGGCAACTTTGTGAGTGGTGCATTGCTGACATGCTTCCCAAATACCTCCTCTTGGAACTGCAGCAGCTGTACCACTAGGTTGGATAATGATTTATTGGTAGGAGGTTCTGCTTGAATGTACTGTGGGGGGGAAACGAAAGAATTGAGACTTTAGGTAAATCCAAGCCAAGTCTTCCTAGTAGCTTCTCCTTTAAGTCACAACCAAGCACTTCCAAAAAAGCATCCACCACCTTCAATTTTGGCTTGAAACTACTAATAGCGAGTTAAGTCTTCATCTAAAATAAGATTAGAACTTTTTTTCTTTATCTTAAAAGAGAAAGGAAATAAAGAAAAGGGAACTTGGGATAATATAGGAAAACCATTAAAACTAGATCCCATTTCACCTACTAGGATTAAAAATTGGAAGAAACAGTACTCCTTGAGATCTAGTTCTACAAAGCACCAGAGTTTTCCTTTTTAGAATTTGTGGTCATAGTACACTTAATATACTTTCTAGGAAATCTTAGTGGGGCCATTACAATGTTTAAAGTTCTCAATAGAACTGTGGATATTGGTTATCAACACACACAAAAAAATGAAAATCCTCTACTACCTTACTGATCACATTTTTTATTTAATTTAAACTGATCATAATTTTACAATATGGATAGTATGTACCAGTTTACTAGGAACTAATTTTATATAAGACTATGTGGGATACACCATTTTTTTAAAAAGGCCGTTATTTTGGCCTCAGGTGATGCTCCTACCCATTGATGTAAACTAGTTCATGTTACTCAATTTCATCTGCCAATAGATGAAGGAGGATTTTTTTCACATATCAATTCTTAGAAATCTTTTCCTGACATGAAAAAACAGGCACCCAGTGTCATATAAAAGTATATACATATTCTCCTTTTGCAATCCTTCATATATATCCTCAATTACATATTAATTGTATAAATATATCCTCCAAGGACTGGAGGACCCTGATGCAAAATCTGGGAGTCATAGGAAAGGAAGTTTTTCTCTTCTGGTTTGTTAGTGGGAACAGCTTCTCCTAATATTGGAATACCAATGGATTAGGACTGATTAGCACAGTGTGGAGACATTGCAAATGCTGGCAAATTGCCTGTTATATTCCTCCTGCTTAAAATTCTACTTCTTAGTGGCCTTGTCTATTATCCTATTGGTTTTTAAGGAAGTATGTCAGGGAAAATAAGATGCATGAGAAATTTTCATTTCCTCTTCCGAGAAAAAGGACATAATTTTAATTTGGGAAACGGAAAAGAAAACAGGTACTGAATATAACTAGACCAAAAACTAATTCCATATATATTTATGTAGAATTTCATCCACGTTCAAATAAATGTATTCTGTTCAAGTATACACTGGACTACAAATGTTAAAAAAGAAGTGTATTTTAAGGAAACATCAGTTTTTAAAATAACATTGCTTATAGCAATTATATAGCACTGTTATATAACAGTGCACTATTGCATTATCCTTAACCAAGATCAAGGATCTGCAACTTTCCTTCCTAAGTAGAATACAGATATGTATGAAAGTCACTAAGCTGACAGGAATGTGTGTATATTGACAGGGAAAATGCCTAACTGGAATTTGCTTAGCAAAAAATATTAGCTTCCAATTGTTGGACTGCCTGTTTACTAATTTTTAGTAATATCAGTTTAGGATACAAATGGGAAAGGAAATGGGCAAGAGATAATGATTTTCCAGGAAAATGGTGAACTGTCAGGACACAAGCTGTCACTCTAAAAAAGCACTGCCTGATGATTCAGCCACTCTCCTTCTCTTTGAAGGTAAAAACCTGAGAATCAAGGTCTGTGCTACTTTTGCAGAAAGGCTGTAGTCACCAAAACAGAAGAGACCTGAGGTTATAGAACAACTGGGAGTATTTTCACCTGCCTCTTATCCAAGTTAATAACATTACGCAGAGTCCCTCGCTCTATATACTGTTTATGGACATAGATGTATGGATGTGTGTGTACATGTCTATAAAACGAATTCCATGGATTCTAATACTAGTGTTTTGGCTTTCAGCTCTTTTCACCCGACTAGAGATTGAAAAGAAAACATGAAAGGAGCAAATAACATGCAAAAATAGCATGAAAGAACAAAAGCAATCATTCCCGATTGTCTTGCTGACCAAGAATTCTCTTTGCAAGAATGGAGGCCCAGATGTAAAACCGTGAGCAAAAAGCACTGCCACCTTTTTGCGAACAAGAATCCATTTAAAGAAATAAACAAAAGCGAAGGCTGAATATCCAAAAGGAAATTAAGGGAGGGTTAAGAGAATTTCTCCTGGAAAAAAAAATAATAAGAACAAGCGCAGCAGCCGCCCCATCCATCTCAGAAAGAAAGACGCTTTGGCGACCCCTAAGCCTTTGCAGGCCAAAGGCCACACTGATTGTAATTAGGAAAAAAAGAAATCACTGAAGTCACATTATGGGTTGCTTCCAAGAAGCCCGAAGTGTCAAACGGAAGGAAAGTTTCCATGGAAAAGGAAGGGTTAGCATCCAGAGGACAATAGGGCAGCAGGTGGAACCAGCCGATGCTAAAAGGTCAGTCCTCTAAAAATGCAAACCAGTCTGGCTTTGCAAACCACCAGACACCGTGGCAAAAAATAAAAATAATAAAGGGAGGATCTGCTGTTCTATCGGGACAGGGTCGATTCCAACGATCGGTGCTTTTATTTTGGCTGAGCAAAGCGGGACGGAACAGCAAAGGGGGACTTTGGAAGAAGAGGGGCCGCGGTTTTAAAGGACCCTCCGGGAATTGGGGTGGGGTCAAGAGAAATCCCATCATCTGCTACGGGGAGGGGAGGGGGGGAAATCTCTCCCTCTCTTCTTCGGGTCCTTCCCAATTTGGCAATGCCATCATCGCCACCCACCCACCCCCGCCTCTTTCCTCCACCCCCCCCCCCCAACTCTGGTGCCCATCTTGCTGGGTGGTGGTGGGGAAACAAACAGAGGAGAGGCGGTGGGTTATCTGCGGGGCATCTCGGCCCGGGAGGAGAAAGAGGAGGAGGATGGCGAGCGGTTTGGCTTCTGCGACGGGAGGGGAATGGGAGGAAGAGAAGCGCCCTTTCCCTCCCCCGGGAGCTTCCAGAAGGTGCCGCCTAAACGGCGGGGAGGAGGAGCACCGGCAGGCCCAGGCCTGGCTCAGGCCGGTACCTTCTTGTAGTTCTTGCCCAGCCAGACCCGCGTGCTGTCGAACTGACTAACGGTATCCGAGGCCTCGTAGTACTTGACGTTGGGGCCGCCGTCCTTCTTCCGCACCGCCATTTTCCCAGCGCCGCCGGCCTGGGCCGCGCCGCTCTCTTCCCTTACCCGCCGCCACCGCGGTCGACAGCGCTTCGCTGCGCCCCCTGCTGGCCGGCCGCGCCAGCTGCTCTGCCTTGCCTCTGCACCCCCACCCCACAACCCCCGGAAGCAGCGGCCCCTGCCGGCGAAAAAAAGGAAGAGCCGCTTTTGAGGGTAGCTCGCCTCGCCTCCTACTGGCCGAAGGTGGTCTTAACACGGGAGCGGAAGGCGGGAAATGCCTTTGCTGAAAGAACAGCCTTTCCTTCCAGCCCGTCGCTAATTTAATAAAAGGAACGTTGTTTGTTCTGCGTGCTTTTAATTCTCTCTCTCGTGTGTGTGTGTGTGTGTGTGTATGTGTAGCTAAACCACGACTTTTTCCTTAAATTTAGGCTTTAATCGGCGCCACCTACATTTGTAATCATCCTTGCTTTCTTCCGATACTCCGCTTTTAGAGCGGAAGGAAGGACAGCCAACTCCTGGGCTTTAGCTGTGGCGACCGCGTTTGGAAGGGATCGCCGGCGAATTTCTGTTCCCACCTCAAGAAAGAAATACGCCGGTATTGATTTGGAAAATGACCGGGTGACAACCGAGGAGAAGGGAAATGATAATCCCAAGTGTTTTAGGGTTATCTTAAAGAAGATGAGCTGGAAATCGCTTTGGGGAAGCGATAATCCCAAGGAAACCTTGGCTGCGGTTCCAAAAGGTCTCCTTTGACGCGACGCAATCGAGTTATGTCAAACGTTTGTGCCAAGTCGTCTTCGTGACACTTGGCGCCCAGATCCGTTTTGTTTTCACGAGCCTTCCCTGCCTTTTCACATTTGGAAGCCTGCGGGCAGGGTTTTGTGTAGAAAACATCATATTTCCCCTCCTATTTACTAAGTCTGCACTATTAATGTTCTCATTGTTCCCATCACCCGTCTCCTTCCACTTATGACTGTATGACTGTAACTTTGTTGCTTGTATCCTTACGATTTATACTGATATTGTTTCCTGATTGCTTATTTGTAACCTATGACTATCATTAAGTGTTGTACCTTATGATTCTTGATGAACGTATCTTTTCTTTTATGTACACTGAGAGCGTATGCACCAAAGACAAATTCCTTGTGTGTCCAATCACACTTGGCCAATAAAAAATTCTATTCTATTCTATTCTATTCTATTCTATTCTATTCTATTCTAT
>WNWU01000036.1:11089722-11124834 GCA_012654045.1 Ptyas mucosa
ATTCTATTCTATTCTATTCTATTCTATTCTATTCTATTCTATTCTATTCTATTCTATTCTATTCTATTCTAAAGTGTTTTAGCACCAAACGAACACGACCTCCTTTATCGCTTATCTGCATCTCTTCTGGCTCAACTGCAAGAAATCGGGGTTTCCCTTGACCTGGTAGAAGGAATTGGGAAATCTTTTAAGGGGACGTCCTAAAAAAGTGACCACCTCCGTTGTCAGGTCGTTTCCTTATATATACCGTACCATGATTAGAAAGGCACTCTGTATATGCGCAGGAGCTCTTCTTGAGTACTAAATGCACGCTTCCTAGACATGAATCAATTGGGGAGGGGGGGCAGACTCAAGTCTTCTGCAAAAAGGAGATCAGGACAGGTTAGCTTGAGGAAGGGGAGAATAAGACGGCGGGGAAAAAGTTAAAAGAGGGACGAATTGGGAACAGGGGAGTGAAGTTCAAAAATGGAGTCGGTATTGCGACTACGCCAAACAGGCAGAAAAGCCATGCAGGAGATGAGCGCCAAGGCGTCGAGGAAGAGGAAAAAGAAAAAAAAGCATCGGTGCTTTCTTTTGGCTGAGCGCTGAGTGGGGCTAGCGGGAAAGCTTTTTCGCCTTCCCACCTTTCCTCTCCCGAAAAGAAGGTTTCTACCGCGGCGTCCTCTTCTTTCTTCCCCACTTTCTGAAAAGGGGGGAGAAAAAAAGAAACAAACAATCCAGCCTCTCGATGGATCTGTCTAGCTGAAGCTCCACGCAGCCCTGGCCCGAGAGTCACGGTGGCCGAGTGGTTAAGGCGTTGGACTCGAAATCCAATGGGGTTTCCCCGCACAGGTTCGAATCCTGTTCGTGACGACGATCTCGTTTTGATGGCCCGCGATCCCACCAGCTTTTGACGATCGCCTACTGGGGGGGGGGGAAAAAGGGAATCCGGTTGGAAAGCAATGGGGAAAAAACGCGTGTGGCTCCGGCCTTCGAGGCAGTCCATGTGAAAGGGAGCCCGATGGGGGGAGGAGGGTGTTCCGGCTGAAGAAACAAAGGAGGACATGCGCTGACGGAGCTCGCTTAGCTGGTGGATCACGCGCTTCGAAGACCAGGATCGTGTCAGTTCAAGGCAGGGCGTGGACGAAAAGCCTCTCATTTTCCTTTTTAACTCGGGAAGCCAGCTCGCTTGTGGGTGGGCTTTATCGCTCATTTACGGCTAAGCTTGATTTTGGTCGTAGCTATAATTGCAGAAAGGGGGGGGGGGAACCCAGGGAAGAGATCTGAGCAAACAACTTTGCTACATGCCATAATGCTAAGAGTCTGAGCGTGAATTGCCCATCTAGATATCAGGAGTTGGGCTCGTTTGTGGGCGCCTTTCCCTGTGTAGAAAATGGTCATCCTCCGTATTTTGTAAATAAATTCGGTAAAGCATTGACATCTCCTGATACACAGCACAGTTGGATTTTTTTTTTTTTTTAGAGGAACAGGATTTCAATGGACTGAAATAGACTACCTCAAGATCCTTTTTGGGTGGTCCCCAAAGCTATTTTCACAGATCTGGACAATTCTGGCTGGCTTACAAAGGATTAATAATATCCAAATACAATATGCGGCACGCACGTATGCACCATACTGGGGCAAATTAACTCCACTTATACACCCAGTTTGACGAATTCACATGACATCTTAGCCCAGGGGGTCCCCAAACTTTGGCAGCTTTAAGACTTGTGGGCTTCAATTCCCAACATAGCTGGCTGGAGAATTATGGGAGTTGAAGTCCACAAGTCTTAAAAGAAATATAAATAAATAAATAAATAATAAGTCTTAAAGCTGCCAAGTTTGAAGACCTTTGTCTTAGCCCATAACATCCTGAGAGAAGAGCCATATGTT
This sequence comes from Ptyas mucosa, assembly GCA_012654045.1. Lineage (NCBI taxonomy): Eukaryota > Metazoa > Chordata > Lepidosauria > Squamata > Colubridae > Ptyas > Ptyas mucosa. The sequence continues at coordinate 11,091,595 of WNWU01000036.1, forward strand.
AAAAGGCCCTCTTAATGCCCTCTGGGTTGTAGAGGGAGAGACGTGCTGTTTCAAGTCAAGAGTGACAACAGTTACCTTGTAAGGGTAACCCTGTGGTAAAACGGGTGGCCAATAAACGTAATAAATAAATAAAATTAATAAAGAATCAGAAGGCATGCCTCATGAGTTTCCTGTGGGGGAATGTTTTATTGAGGGGATGGAAGCAAGTTCACCAGTTTGATGAAAGACAATTGGAGACAGGTTGCCCTGCAAATCTCCAGGCACTTGCCACTAAATTATACCTTCCAATGTGATAGAAGGAGGGAAGTTATTACTATTTGAATTTTATTTGAATTAGCTGCTCATCTCCCAAGTCCAGAATACTGAAAATATTTCTGGGTGAATATTGGGGTCAGGGAACTCAGGTATAATGCGTTCATTTTTGCATCAGTTGAACCTCGGTCGGTTCCATTTGAAATACCATGACCAGAAGATCCTTGCTGACTTTTGAGAATCATCTTGGAACAGCGCTTCACGATGGACAACCTGAGGTGTATTCTATGCTGAAAATATAAAGGAATTTCGTGTCTGCCCTCTGCTCGGGAGAGAGGCTGAAGAGCAGTCATTTGGAATTTAAAAACCATCAGAAACTGGCTGAAGCCAAGAGTGATGGCTTTGGGGAAAAGCTGCCTCAATGGAGAATGGCTCTATTTCTACTCCCTTGTATACTCTGAGTACAGTCTGCCTTAGTTCGCACAGTGTGTACACCAGACCAAGCCTGACCCTAGGAAAAGTATTTCTTGTTTTGCTCTCTAGGAACAAAAAGGAAATTTATGTTCCCAATTCCTGCAGTTTTCCTGCCTTGGAAAATGAAATGCTATTTGCCAGTCACATTGGGCAAAGCTATATACAGTAGAGGCAGCTCAAGAGAGAAGATAAATTGAAGGTTTTATGGGGGGAGGGTCTGTGAATTGGAGATAGATCTTGCTCTTTGGACACATGATAGCAATATTTGGGAAGTCTTTTTGTCTGTGTGTCCTCAAATCAGTATTTGCTCCTGGCAACTGCCTGAATTAGTCCCAGCAATTTTTCTCTGCAAGATTTCAGAAGTGGTTTGCCCTTGCCTCCTTCCTAGACTTGAGAGGCCTAAAGTCACTCAGCTGGTTCATACCAAATGCGAGACTAGAACTCCTTGTTTCCCATTTTCTAGCCTGGTGCCTTAATCACTACACCAAACTGGCTCTTTTGGAAAATCTACTTAAGGTATACAATATTTAACATTGCTTTTTGGTTTTACATGCCACTACATGAGTTGAACCACCTGTGCCCTCCAGATATTGATGAACTACAATTCATTGCCATTCATGGTTAATTACACTATTGGGAGCTATAGTTCAGCAATACCTGAATACCCCAACCCTGTTCAAATGTGTTCAAATATTTCGATGCTAAACACAGGAAAGTAGCACAGCTACTGTCTGTAGCAGTTCATGGACCCAGGGACCCTGTCATCTCCTCCTGCTTTTGAGAATTGAAAATAATTATTTTCATTATTTTCTTTAGGCTCCATGTGGCTCCCGGAAGGACATCTAAAGTAAAGGTGAAAGGCAGCTGTAACCTAGCAGTGATGAAGCAGCAGAAGTCATACTGGCAGAAAGGAAAAAGAAAAAGACTGACACAATCTGAGGAAGAAGCAGAGGAAGGCTGTGGAAAATAATGAAAAAAATCAGGGAGGTTTGCAGGTTGACCCAACTTGGCTGGGATGAAAGAAACAGTGCGAGCTTGGGAGATCTAGGGAAAGTTAGGTGAGGATTGGCTACAATGAAAATTTGTGGGTAATTGAACAAGTTACTTATCATTTAGCTTTACTTATTCGATCTGCTGTGAAGTGTTTAATGACAAACTACACACATCACTGAAGTGTTGTTTTTTCCATAAGAAAAAAAATCTAGGAATGTTAATATTTCAAACATCCCAGCTTGCCCATAAAGTTTGAGATTACAGCATAAAACAAATAGGGCTACATCAAAGATTAAATACAAGGAACATTATACCCAACATCGGGCAAAAATACATTACAATATAAATATAAGCTAACATGCCTATGAGCTTATAAGTTATCTACTCCTTGTTTTTCTTGTGCAGGGAAATGAAATATATGGGAAGAGTATGGACACATATATACGGTAAGTAAGAATATTTACATATATGAAGAAGTCAACTCCTATTGAAGATGTTAACATGGTCAAAGATGCAATTCCATGTATATTATTTTAATTAGAATAATATAAATGGGAATTGTACCTTTAATCATTCCAATGAACAGAAGGATTAACTATATTTGAGTAGTCTAAATTTATAACACTAGGTGTAGTTTTTAATATCTCCTTGAGGCCATCTAATGACCATCTGAATTGCTGTAACTCAGATACAAAAATCAAAATGAACGACAGTACATTGTCATTTTATCATCATCACTTCTTCAAAATAGCAGACATTCTTGCAATTGAGGGTAATCTAATTCAGAATTTAATTCTCTTCCAGATGATTTGGACTACATAAAGTTCAAATGAATATGACCAATAAGCAATGACTGAAGTTACCAGTTAAAGGTATGATTTTCAAAAGTGTGTATTCAGAGTGCGTCACTCCTACTTTGAAAATTGCTTCCCTAATTTTATTATAGTGCTGTATATGCTCCAGTTTGCCCAGTGAGCTAGGGATCAAGTACTTAACCATCCTATCTGGGCAACATTACACCTGAAAATATTACTGTAGTTTAGAAAAATATTACTGTAACGAAGTGAAACAATAAAAATGCCATTATTATGCATCTGCCAGAAAAATCAATATTGTACTGAATATCTTGGATTCATAAATATACATATGCTACAGGAGCACTTAGTTTCTTGAAACCCCATTTACACACTTCAATAGCAGGTTCAGCTACCTAAGCAATATCAACAATAAACTGGGATGGGGAAGAGGATTTAGAAAATAATATTAAAACATAATTGGGGCAGTGTATTTTTTCCTCAGTAAGAGTTTGAGTGTCTTGCTTAGATTCTGAAAGTGAAATAAGGAGGAAAGCAGCCTAACGCTTTTCTCTCTGTTTACTGTTCAGTTTATAGATTTCAAGGACCTGGCATTTCACCAGATCTGGAATACACTTTTATTCAGTTCTTATTGTGTAACAGGTTAGAAAGCACTATTTCCAGAACAAGTCACTTCAACAAGAATAGCCTAAAGACATTATTTTAGATTGAACTTCTATGTAAAAATTGTGATGTTGGATTGGGATAGGCTAAACAAAGAATTCAGGTGACTATCAAATGTAAAGAACAGAGGAAAAAACAGCAGACAAATAGGCAGAACTTGTGAAGAAATGGCATCCCATAATAAGTCCTAATGATTAAATTTAGGACTGATTCCATCTATAGTTTATCAGTAATGTCTGTAACAGAAAATAGATCAAGCTCTATGGGACTATTCAGTTTGGTCTATCTATGTTCTTCACTGGGCATTCATTGAGTAAATTTAAATCAGTTGACCTGGTAATAGGTACAGAATATTTGATAGGATTTTAATTTGGCTCATATCTAAATGGACATTTTAAAAAAAAGTCTCTAGAAACAAATGTAGCATGGAAGAGGTTTATGCTCACGACATCTCTGGCACACCACTTTTAATATACAGGTGAAACTCGAAAAATTAGAATATCGTGCAAAAGTTCATTTATTTCAGTAATGCAACTTAAAAGGTGAAACTAATGTATGAGATAGATTCATTACATGCAAAGCGAGATAGTTCAAGCCTTGATTTGTCATAATTTTGATGATTATGGTTTACAGCTCATGAAAACCCCAAATTCACAATCTCAGAAAATTAGAATATTGTGAAAAGGTTCAATATTCTAGGCTCAAAGTGTCCCACTCTAATCAGCTAATTAAGCCATAACACCTGCAAAGAGTTCCTGAGCCTTTAAATGGTCTTTCAGTCTGGTTCAATAGGAATCACAATTATGGGAAAGACTGCTGACCTGACAGTTGTGCAGAAAACCATCATTGACACCCTCCATAAGGAGGGAAAGCCTCAAAAGGTAATTGCAAAAGAAGTTGGATGTTCCCAAAGTGCTGTATCAAAGCACATTAATAGAAAGTTATGTGGAAGGGAAAAGTGTGGAAGAAAAAGGTGCACAAGCAGCAGGGATGACCACAGCCTGGAGAGGATTGTCAGGAAAAGGCCATTCAAAAGTGTTGGGGACTTTTACAAGGAGTGGACTGAGGCTGGAATCAGTGCATCAAGAGCCACCACACAGAGATGGATCCTGGACATGGGCTTCAAATGTTGTATTCCCCTTGTCAAGCCGCTCCTGAACAACAAACAATGTCAGAAGCATCTTACCTGGGCTAAAGACAAAAAGAACTGGTCTGTTGCTCAGTGGTCCAAAGTCCTCTTTTCTGATGAGAGCAACTTTTGCATCTCATTTGGAAACCAAGGACCCAGAGTCTGGAGGAAGAATGGAGAGGCACACACTGCAAGATGCTTGAAGTCCAGTGCAAAGTTTCCACAGTCTGTGTTGATTTGAGGAGCCATGTCATCTGCTGGTGTTGGTCCACTGTGCTTCATTACAGCCGTCTACCAGGAGATTTTGGAGCACTTCATGCTTCCTTCCGCAGACGAGCTTTATGGGGATGCTGACTTCATTTTCCAGCAGGACTTGGCACCTGACCACACTGCCAAAAGTACCAAAACCTGGTTCAATGACCATGGGATTACTGTGCTTGATTGGCCAGCAAACTCGCCTGACCTGAACCCCATAGAGAATCTATGGGGCATTGCCAAGAGAAAGATGAGAGACATGAGACCGAACAATGCAGAAGAGCTGAAGGCCACTATTGAAGCATCCTGGTCTTCCATAACACCTCAGCAGTGCCACAGGCTGATAGCATCCATGCCATGCCGCATTGAGGCAGTAATTGATGCAAAAGGGGCCCAAACCAAGTACTAAGTACATATGCATGCTTATACTTTTCAGAGGTCCGATATTGTTCTATGTACAATCCTTGTTTTATTGATTTCATGTAATATTCTAATTTTCTGAGATTGTGAATTTGGGGTTTTCATGATCTGTAAGCCATAATCATCAAAATTATGACAAATCAAGGCTTGAACTATCTCGCTTTGTATGTAATGAGTCTATCTCATATATTAGTTTCACTTTTTAAGTTGCATTACTGAAATAAATGAACTTTTGCACAATATTCTAATTTTTCGAGTTTCACCTGTATGCTAACCTAGGCTCTTTTTCCCTCCTGTCTATAACATCACCATAATATGTCAAGATGCCTTGAATGCTTGTATAAATAGACAAGCCTGATATAAATCTAATAACTAAATATATTAGGAAATCTCAACACACTGTATTCAATAGCCAAGCTTGAACTAGAAGCCTCTTCACTTCTGTCAGACGTGGGACACAAACCTGATTGCCCCTTTCTCCTAGTTGTACATTGGAAATGCAAAGGAAAACTATTTCCATATAAAAACTGCTATCTTCTGAAGGGCAGGTAGTCTTTGCTTCTTGCCAGCAAGTTTCATGATTGCAATTGCTTAGCTTAAGTCAAGTGACACTTTGGCCCTTCTTTCTTGTTTTTAGTTTAGCCATTGAGAAAAATTGGGAGACTAAATATCCCTGACAATCCAAATAACATATTTCTCTAAGAGTTATGAACCAATTTGTACTACAAGGTTAGATAGAGGACAAGAAAACGGGGCAAGCTAAATCTGAATCAGTAATTATGGAGGCTACTGATCTGTCCAGATCCCTCTCTAAATAGAAATCAATTTTGGGTCACCTGGAAAGCCTTTGTTGTAGGAATTAGGGAGGGAAAATGGTGGCAAAGAGGGAGGGGGGCCACTACTAACAAGGAACCAAGCAGCTTTGCAGGAGGTTAATCCAAAAGAAATCAAGCAGTTTTGCAGATGTGTCATGCAAGATGCAACATCCTACGTAATCTGAATGAAATACAATATATATATACATATATATATATGTAAAGGAGTCAAGGGGAAAAAAAGCAATTTATTAGTGCAGTCAGCACAGTTGAACAATAAAACACAAAATGCAACCAATGATTTGGATACTGGCAGAAGACATGACAATTTCTATTGGATGTTTTAGAGCACAAGGAAGAGCGACAGCAGGACATTGAGGAGAAAGACAAGGTGTGTTAGGAGAACAACATTAAGAGATGCAGTTAGCTCAAGATGCAGTTATTAGGTTGGATTTAGCAGCTTTTTTTTTTCAAATTCCTGAGCAACAGGGACTCTTGATTAGAAGCAATCTTCAACAAATAAATCCCCTTTCAAAGCATGCCATATTACAGACATGAACACAACCCATTCCACCCCTAAAACTGACCTGATTTTTGATGCACATTCCAAGTATTTTAACATGACTTACAAAGAGAAGTACTATTCAAAGAATTTTTAAGATACTTGTAATAATTCACAGCACTAGAAACAGTTATCAGAGACAGACTTGGTTTCTAAAACAAAACTCTACCATCAAAGGGGTGTGGACGAGGAAGAAGAGAGAGGAAGAGCGTAAAGCAGTATGTCAGCAAAGATTAAAATGAAAGATTGCAGGAAATGAGGACCCAGCAGAGCTGAAAAATGATGCAAAACCTATCCATCAGATTTGCAAAGAAGTAAAGGCCACCAAACTGAGTCTTCAAAGCACAGGCATTTCCCATAAAAGAAAATCTGAAACAGCATCTGCCTGGCAAATGTTGAGAATTATTCACAATCTTTATTTGTACAAATGATGGAAGGAAAGGAGTTGCTTTTGTTAGGTGACTGAAATTGAACTACTGTATCTTCCTCCAGGGTCCCCTCTCTCTTCTCTTCCATAGAAGACGGGTTTGCCAGTAACCGACAGGAATGAGAGCCGTATTGCTATAACATGGATTCTCCATCATGGGCTCATCATATAATATTTAGGCCGCTTACTATTGCACATAATGAGAAAATTTCCCATGCTGCTTCTGGTGAGAGCACAAGGAGATCTTCTCAAGCCATTGTTCCCACTGAGGATTTCTGGAGCAATTTTTTAAAAATTCCAGACATCTGAAGAAGCAACTGTTTATATGATGTGATCCAAATTCTACACCATTGCAAACCTCTGATAGCAGAGCATTAAGAAAATCTGTATGAAACACTAGGAGAAGAAAGTCAAGACTGGTTTAAATGTTCCTAGTCAGAGAAGAATATTTAGTCAGTGTAACATATGAAAGCCGCTCAAAATGGACTGTATAGCAAAACACTTCAATCAGAGCAAGTTTAACTGCTCCTTTATCAATGCATTTATTCCTTGTCCTCAAGAACTCCAGCTGAAATGTTTTAAGCAATTAACAAATATTTAAAGCATTGGAAAGAAGTTGCTATATATATATATAAACAGAAACTAAAGATGGCAAATAAATTAAATTTTGACAGGTAAAACTAAATTTGAAGACATTCCTAGCTACTGAATTTTTAAAAAAATAATAAAAGGAAAACATACAAGCACAAAAATAATACAAAAGACTAAACACAATCATCAAAATATGAAAAAAGAAAATAAATACAGATAATGATTTTTCAAAATAGGCAACGTAACAAGACTAGATAAATCTGAGTCCATTCTCCTTTTTGTGTTTTCTTCAAAAGGTTATGAAGTTGATACAACTTTAAATGGCACATGCAATTTAGAGGGACCATTTCTGATCGGGTGGAGTGATGTGTACGATTGAAGGCTTGCCTCTTATTAGAAAGGAGAAGTCCGCAAAGCATCCAAGATGCTTCAGCAACCTTTCAAGAGCGTGGAGAAAACTGAGCTCCATTCTTCAGGAGAATCACTTTTCATCCTGCAGTGGTGGTAACAATGCTACAAAGCTAAACAATGTGACTTCCTTTGAAAACCAAGCCACAATAGGAAAGGAGCGCTTCTTATACAATGTAAACACATCCAAAATGAGTTGCAGATTGTTCTCCAAATGACGCAGCTTTTTGGCTCCACAAGACAGTTTACATTGAAGGATCTACTGATGTATACATTTGGCAGTACTTACAACTCCGACTTGGCATCTGCGTTCTCATGTTTTACTCAAAATCCCTCTCCACATAAAAGCTAAAAACTTATATTAAAAGTACTGTGTAAATCCCATTATTTCACAGAGATGCCTTAGACGAGAGAAGCCAAACGGACCTGGGAGTGGTGGGCTAAAATTCTTCAGAATAAACTTTCAGCTTCTCAAAATCTTAAGTCATGGTTTACAGATCCCAAACAGGAACCAGGCTATTCAGGCCAATGCAGTCATATCAGGAGTTCAAAAACTTTATATGACTGAAGACCACAACTCTTTCTGGAACAGGGAGGAATTTGTTGTGCTCCTTTGTAGACATTTGGAAATCTTTTGTCAACATCAGACCAGGGCTAATGACCATAAGGAGAAGGGAGTGCAGCATGGCATTTTGCATAAATTCCTGGGCTCGTGCCCAGTATAATTAGGGAGTAGCATTTTATTCAATGAAGAGAGGAACGATGCCCCTGATAACAGTACAACAGAACAGAATCAGTGGGCTTAGAGTTGGAGCCTCTCTCTCTCTCATTCTCTCTCTCTCTCTATATATATATTCAAGCACGCTGTTTTATCATCTCTGTCGAGTCTTTAAATTTCCTCCACTCCATGTGCAAATATCATCACCAGGCCTGGCTCTAGCACCATCTCCTCTCCCATGTGCTGATTCTCACAGGCCATCACAACCACAGCTTGTTTGCCTGGGATGCGTTTGGCCACATAGTTTTCGTAATAGCGTCGGTTCATCTGGCGAGTTTCTAGGGTGGCCAAGCCTTGGGGCCAGTTCCGTTCATGGGCATTTTCAATCAATTCATTGATGATGGATGTGGGGCAGCCGCTTTCCACCAAGGAACGCTTGATCACAGCTTGGAGTACAGCATCTGGTGTAGAGATCATACCACCCCATCGGGTTACCCGGGCTGGCTGCAAGGAATTCACCCACCTAGGAGTCAAGTGAAAAGAAAAAAAATCACACAATGGGGAAGGAAAAACAGATGAAACCAATAGTACTGCAATGAAAGCCTAGAGAGCAAGATTCCTTTTATTGTATTTCTGACCAAGTGGATGATAGTTCCCTGCCAAACAATCATGATGAGTAATGTTCAGGTCTATTTGGACTACTCCCTGCATTAGGCACAAAGTATTACCGTATTTTTCGGAGTATAAGACTCTCCGGACTATAAAACACACCTACCTTTTTTGGTGAGGAAAACAGAAAAAGAAATCTGCCTCTGCCTCCCAGCAATTTTGCCTCGGTGCAGCAAACAGCAAATAGCCTGCTTTACTTTCATTTTCGTTTTCAGCATAGCTTGATTAGCACAAGAAAAAAAAATCTGCTCCCAGCAATTTACCTCCTTGCAGCAAGCTGCAGAGGCCCACACAGCAATAGGCAATGGCTGTCCCTGAAGCCTGAAACAGGGCTGAAAATGGGCTGTTTCTTCTTGCTGCTTGCTGCAATGAGGTAAATTGCTGGGAGGCAGAGGCCAAAGGGTGGGGGCCGGTGGGTGGGCGGGGCTACATTCGGTGTATAAGACGCACCCAAGGAAAAAGGTGCATCTTATACTCCGAAAAATACAGTATTTCTAACATAAAATTAAGAATTTCTAGGAAACAGAAAGCCACCGGATAAATATTTCAAAAATTTCACTTTAAAAAAACTATTTCCTCCAAACTTCATACAGTGATCTTGGAAATGTTTTGAAGCTTATTTTCTTTACGGCAGCCATGAAGAATCTGGATTCATCCAAGCACTCTTGATCCCTAGTAAATCTAGCCTGCACAGCTACAGATGAGGAAGTTGATCTATTGGACCTCCTGTTGAACATCATCAACTGTGATCTCTCTAGAACAATCTCTCATTCCTGTGGCTCTACATTCTGTAAAATGAGGCACCAGGACTTATCCTGAAATCACAGCTTCTGAGATTTACTCTTAAAACTGTGACATTATGAATCCTTCTAGCATTGCTCCCAATTCTATTTCTCCTAATTTGTTTGGGAATATATTTTTATCTACATAATCACTTGCACACCACCCATTTCCCAGGATGGTTTACACAATCAAGCCCTTTTGAAATAAGAACTATGAAGCCTCAAAGCTTAATTATTCTAACAATGGGATACCAAAGTGGTATCCATTGATAATCCAGACCTGTTCTTTGGCATTGAAAAGGATCTCCACTCCTTTGACTATTTTTTAACATTTAAAATATCTACATTTGTTCAGTACCTTTCACATTCTTAACATTCCCGTGTCTCCATCAATTAGAACTTAGTCTATGTTCTAATTTCAAGATGGTAAGAGATCAATGCTTCAAATATAAAATCTGAACATGTTACCATGACATTTGTAATTAATCTTAAATCAGTCCCAATTTATCTCCTTTATCATGCTGATAACAGCAGCAACCATCTAGTTAGTGGTCAAGCTACTGTAATGGCTCAGGAAATAAAGAATTACCTGCTTATGGTTTCTGAATTCATAATCTTAACAGGTTATCAGCTCATTGAATATTTGGAGTTACCTCTTTATGTTTGAAAGTTACTATTATCCTGAGAAACAACTTCCAGAATTGGAAAAAGATAACCTATTCTTAGCTAGCATAATGGGAAGTGAGGGTGGAGGTTCGTTCTCTGAGCTTATGGGTTGGTTTCCAAATATTTCTTTATCAGGCTTGGTAACATCTTCCGTGGAATTTAGGGGAGGTCGGTGTCCGTGTTCTTCTGCTCATAAGAGCTTTGTGTGGTCAGTAGGTCTTGTGATAGTGAGGTCACATCAGGCGCGGGTTGTGTCAAGTGAGGGCCTTGTGATAGGTCTTGTGATGGGGATCACGTCAGGTGAGGGTCATTTGGAGGTGAAGTGCTGGTTGGGGGGGGTCTGCATGGGTTGGTTGATGGTTGGTGCCGTCTCTGGTTGGCTGTGTGGTTGGTTTGAATTCTGAGGGGTTCTTAGGTTGGTTGTAGGTTGATGTGTCTGTTGATGGAATTGCTTGTGGAGTGCTAGGCTTCAATAAACTCATGACCGTGGTGGGTGGTAGCATGACTGATGATTCTTGTACTGACTGCTCCAATTGAATTGGTGCGGTTTAGTGTCAGTGTGGGAAGAGATTAGGGATTGGGGATCGTGGCCTTTGGGAAGTATTATGGGCTCCTGAGTGCTTTCTGAGCTTGATTGTTTGCAGATGTTTCATCTTCATTCACCATAATGACAAGTATTACCTTGATTGCTATGTTTCAACAACTGTACTTGGTAGCATAACATCTAAATGTACCCCATAATTTTTCCTACAGATGTTTGCTCTAATTTTCAATAATTTCCCACCATTATTCACTATTGCCTTTTCCCAAGTTTGAACCCCCACCACAACTTTTCCAGTCCAGCATTAGTGAGAGATTAGTACTTACTCAAGGATTTCATTATATTCAATAGTCTCCTCCAAATTCTGCAGGTTGGGATTGACACTACGTATTGCTCGCATGTATGCTTTTAACAACTGTATGTCCCGTTTCTGCAAAAACGGATATTACATTAATTTAACTAATACGACCCAGAGGCTACCCTGCAGCAATAAAAAAAAATTTTCATAATATAGCTTAATTTATTACAGCAGTTGTTATCACTAACATTTATTAATGCTCAACACTTTACACATTAACAGTGTGCAGCAATGCAAATTCAAAGAAGAAAGGGAGATTTGAACTGCACTGGGTGTCCTATCCGCATCTCCTTGAACAAAGTCACCTCTTTTCCCAGGCTTGGATTTGGGGTCCAAAAGAAGGCATATTCGATTCAAAAGGATGCAGACGGGTTCTATGCGACTTCCTCCCCACATATTAAATCATGTTTGAGTCTAGAATGTTGCACGATGCTAAAATACATGTCCAGGGAATACAGGTCGTCCTTGACTTACAACTATTCGTTTAGTGATTGTTTAAAGTTACAACAACACAAAAAGATGATTTACAACTGGTCCTCGCACTTACAACCATTGCAGTATCCCCATGGTCATGTGATCAAAATTTGGCAGCTGGCATGTATTTATGACGGTTGCAATGTCTTGGAGTCACACGACTGCCATTTGTGATCTTCCCAGCCACCTTTTAGCAAGCAAAGTCAATGGGGAAAGCCTGATTCACTTAACAACTGCAGTGATTTCCTTAACTGTGGCAAAAAAGATCATAAAACTGGGTGCAACTCATTTAACAACTGCCTTTCTTAACCATGGCAATTCTAAACAATGGAACAATTGTGGTCATAAGTCAAGGATGATCTGTATAAGTAACTCTCAACTTACAACTATTTGTTTGGTGATCATTCAAAGTTACAACAGCATTGAAAAAAGTGACTTATAACTTGTTTTCACAGTTAACGACTGTTGCGGCATCCCTGTGGTTAAGTGATCAAAATTCAGATGCTTGGCAACTGGCATGTTTTTTGTTTTTTTTAAGTGTATGGCACATGTTACCCAGGGATCACCAAAGTGGCTCTGTGAAAGGAAATTTTTTCGGGTGGTGTTGTCTTACCCGCGGGATGCCTGAATGCCACACCAGTAGGCATTCAGGGAAGGCTCCTTTCCTGTCCCTATGCGGTTTATTTGCTCATGGGAATCGAACCGCCGAGCTGCCGACCTCAACGGAGCGCAAGTTCAGTGTCTTAACCATGTGAGCCACCTCAGCATATATTTATGACGGTTGTAGTGTCCTGGGGCCATATGATCATTTTTTGCGACCTTCTGACAATGGGGAAGCCAGATTCATCTAACAACCATTCTACTAACTTGAGAACTGCAGTGATTCACGTTAACAACTGTGGCAAGAACCGTCATAAAACGGGGCAAAACGTACTTAACAACTGTCTTGCTTAGCAATGGAAATTGTGGTCATAAGTCGAGGACTCCCTGTATTCACAATTACGACATGTTTTCACTCCAGTACAAGCTGTACAAAGAAACTTTCTAAAAATACAGTCCCATTCTCATTCCTCTTGTTTAGAAAAGGTCAGTGGATCCTTTAAGTCACCTTAAGGAAAGAAAATGCAATACCTGCTCCGCTAATTGATGCTTATGTTCTGCGGACGTCTTTTCCAATTCAGCTATTCTTGTCTGTTGCTGCTGCACTACTGACCGTAAATGTTTTATACAGTTATGATTCGGCAATTCGTCTTTGGGCATTTCCAAGCTGCACAGAGAAGTAACTACAATTGAGTGCCTAGAAAAAAACTGTTTAGGTGGATAAGCAACCAAGAACAGAGGTAAAAAGAAAACAAGAAAACCGAGCCTGAAAATAACTCCCAAGCTACCAGCTGCCAAAACTGTGCAATTTGGTTACACCTGATGCATCACAAAAGCCATTTCACATTGACAAAACAAGACGGCACAATTATTGCCGCCCTCACTAATGTTTCCAGATCATGCTGTCGTGTGTGATCTTTATCATCAGACCAGCAGAGAATTATGACACGGCTGAGGTCACGATCAGACAGACACAAACAAATTTGGCAAATACTCACCCGCATCCCTGTTCACAGGTCACAGGCCGCTTTGGATTGTGTTCGCAGTCATTGAGGTGAGACATCAGGTTGTCAAGCCGCACTACAGCAGTGCAACCAAAAACAGCGTTGTCACACGTGATTTGCAGCTTAGATAGCATATTACGCATGATCCGGGGAACAGGGCGCAGGTGAGCCACAGTCACAACGCTTCGGTCGACGGGACACGTCTGCTGTTGGGAGAACCACTGGGTGATACAGGCATTGCAAAAAGCGTGCTCACAATGAGGTGCCTGTGTAGAGAACAGAACCAAGCATGCCAATTTAGATTACATCAAGTTTGCTGCTCAGGTTGATGTGGGCTCTTAGCCTTCCATGCAGCTCCTTTTCACTGAATGCTTTTCACTAACAGAATTGGAAATACTGCAGGACAGAACATCCATCGATCAATTAATGTAACCAAGCTATCAAGGGCATATGAAAACATCCATTCATTCTGCTTGTCGTAGTGAGAACCTATCAGGGAAAAGATATAAAAATCACCCAGCATAATTATTCACCGCCAGGTGTTAAATTTCTGTCCTTTGCATCGACCCTATTACAGATTACCCTGTATTGTCCCAATTCTGGATTAATATATATAAGTACGAGAAAAGATACATAGTTACTTCCTTGTACAGTATTCCAATATACTCTCAAAGTACACAGAAATCCCAAATGTACATCCCAAAACAGATAGCACAAAGTCAGCTGTGCCTCTAAATATGGCACAGTTGTCATTCCAGCTGTTTTTCCAAGTACAATTTATTCACATGTTAATATACTTTATAAACATAGTTCTTTGTCTCACAGCCCTACTTCCAAGTACTGTTGTTTGGAGGAAACGAAGATGATTAATTTCTAAAAGAGCTAAATCAAGCAAAGCTCTGGGACCAGATGGCCTACCAAGCGGATTCTATAACATTTTTTGAAGATCAATTACTTCTTCCGATGAAGCACTTAATGAATTCTATTTTACAGGGGAATCTTATACCAGACTCTTGGAAGGATGCCTACATTTCTTTAATACCCAAAGATGGACTGGATTTAACTTCTGTGAAGAATTACAGGCCAATCTCTTTCCTTAATAATGACTCCAAATTCTTTACATCTATTCTAGCTGAAAGACTTAAATGTTTTACAGGATTATATACATGAAGACCAGTGTGGCTTCTTACCTAAAAGACAAAAGTTAATATTAGAGTAATTTTGAATATAATTGAATATTTACAACAATGTAGCGACAAACAGGTTGCATTCATCTTTCTGGATGCAGAAAAAGCTTTTTGACAATTTGAACTGGGCCTTTATGTTTAAAGTGGTGGGAAAGATGGATTTTGGATTGGGCTTTATACAGGGTCCGAAGTCCATCTATGCACTCCAGAAAGCTCGAATTATGGTGGATGAAGACTTTACAAAAACAGTTCAAATTCAGAAGGGAACAAGGCAGTGGTGTCCTTTATCTCCTTTATTATTTATTCTAATGTCGGAACTGTTAAATAGAGATATTAGACAGGGTAATAGAGCAAAAGGACTTCAAATTAAAGCATATAATTACAGTGTTTTCCCAAAAATTAAGACCCAACCAGAAAATAAGCCCTAGCATGATTTTTCAGGATGCTCGTAATATAAGCCCTACCAACAAAAAAAAAAGGCCCCAGTTAAAATTGTCAGCCCTTGGTGGGGGGGGGGGGATCATGGCTTGCACAAGAGGCAGTGAACGTGCAGGGGCCAACTGTATCTGGCAGCAGCCTACCGGCCCCTTGGTTGGCACACTCTGGGGTTGCATAGCCCACGCAGCACAGATGAGTCTGAGCACTGTGACCGCCGGCCTGGCCCTCCAAGCAACAAGTGGAGGCAGAGGCACATGATCTGACCTGCCGGATGCTCTACGCAGCCAGCTGCCCACTCTGTCGCACCGTCTGTCTTTGCTTGCCCGCAGCTGCGATGGGGCAGGTGGTCGTGTGGCACATCCGGTGGGCCAGATTGCCTGCCTCTGCTTGGTAGCAGGGCTCGAAGTCACCTGCGCTACACATGCTGCACAGCTCCAGAGTGTGCTGGCCAAGGAGCCAGCGGGCTGCAGCCGGACACCGTCAGCCCCCACATGCTCGTCACCTCTTGTGCATCATGTGGTGATCCGCTTTATGACTATCACAACTTATCACAGTAAGTGGCAGGCTCCATTACAAGTGTAATTCAAGAATCTGAAGTTCTCATACTACTTTCGGTTCTACAATAAGGTTCCTACACTTTTTTCTTGAATTGTCTTAGGTTTTCCCTACACATACTGCTGCACGGAACACTCCCTTGCCAAGCTTATGCTTATGCTCCCATGTGTGCCTAAAAGGAAGCTGCAGAAAATCAACCAGCTGAAAATCAGAAGACTACAAATTTAATAAAGTATCTCTCTAATAACAGAGTCCAAATGTCTGTTTTCTTTTAAAGACAGACTGTAGCAAGACACTCATAAAATTTAAGAATTACATTGGGATAAGGACACCGTCTTATCATAGCTAAACTACAAATATTACAGAGCAATATTAACACATACAAAGCAATATTCTCATGATTTTAGTCTCCGTGATTTGTAATTTAATTTTTAGCACATAAATTTTAACCAGGAACTGAAAAACTGGCAATGTCCCCTTGGAGTCCCAAGTTTCAATCTTCCCTCAAGCATGTAAGCTATCCTTTTTGATAACAGTTATATGAGGCTGCAATGCCCATCATCCTCACCTGGCTGAAGCTGCTTGTAACAATAGCCTGACATATTAAGAGGGTTTGACTGAGGAACCTGGTATAAACAATCCTGAGATAGACAAGACCACTGGGCGAAATCAGTGGAACAAAAGAAATCTAATGTGATAGTTAAGACATAGTTCTGGGATCAGGAAAAACCAGATCCAAGTTCAGAAGCTCATTGGTGACACTGAGCTAATTGCCATTTTCAATCCAACCTGTCTCTCAAGGTGGTTGCTATGAGGAAGAGCTCCAAAAGAAAAAACGGGACATCATAAGGTTTCATAATATGATGAAGAAGAAAAAGAAGCATCCTCTGTTTCTATGAACAGGAGAAAATTCTTCAGTGCCATTCATATCATGAAGAACAAATGTTAAAAATGTCCTAAGCATATCTAGGTTATTTAACCAGAATATTTTTCAGAATATATATATATATACTTAGCTGCGAAATTCTACATCCTCCCCACTAACATGCTTAATACTTGCTAAATGGAGTATCAGGATGCTGTCATCTACTAATTACTATCAAATTACATTCTTATACTTGCCCTATATAGGTTTTGAATTATGGGTGGCCAATAAATTTTACAAATATATAAATATTTGCATTTAAGTCCCCTTTGCATGGAGAATTTGTTAATAATTCAGCTTTCCTTATGATCACAAACACTCCTTATAATAGCTAGCGATGATTGAACCTCAGCCATTTAATTATTTTTAATTTACCATACAAGATAGGTTTTTTTTTTCACTTCGGCAAAGCAAAATTAATGTTATTAAAAAACTATTTACCTTTATGACTTCATTATTTGGCATCCAATTATTTATCTTGCATATTAAAGAAAAAGATGGTTCATATGGCATTAAGCTGATGATAGCCAGAAGGAAAGATTAATATATACTTACAACTCCCAAACAGGAATTCCACATTGCTCATAAATTATGCTGGTATATTCAATTCTATGCTTACGGCAATGGAAACGTTTGTTGTGTCACACTTGATCTTAGCCAAAAGGCCAATAAGCCAAAGCCGTCTCATACCACTCACTATATTATTTCCATTAACCTTACAGCACAAGGCTTTCTAACACGTACTGAATGAACAGATTTTTAAGTATAGGTTAGACTGCATAATACTGCAATAAGATGAAGAATGCATCTAAGAAAAAAAAATTGATTCATTCATGCAAAACAATCCTGAAGATACAGTTGAATTCTTAGTTGCTACAAGTAGAATAAAGCACCTCACCCTTCAATGAAAATCACTATGATCTCTACTTCTTATAAAAATGAGAATAAAGGCTATAAAAGTTCAATAGGCAGGTTGTCCCTTAATGATGATCTGAAAATAGGCCTTATACAGTTTAAACCGGATATGTCTGGTTTTCGTAATATATTGAAATACTGAAAAAATACTTTTTAAAACTGATGCTAGCTTAAAACCACTGAATCTTTTAAAATAATTATCAAAGAATGTAATAGTTTTATTTCTATAATATTTATTAAGTTCCTACACCACATTTCATCCTGTATTTCGAACTGTGTTAAAGCTACTTTAATCAGTTGCATGGGTGTAACACGTAGAAATCTGCTTGATTGCGGGATAATATCTCCATGAAAAATACTCAAACACAATCTAGATTTTTGTGCACTGAGCAGAATATTTACACCAGTAATAACCTCAAAGGCGGTCTGAAAGACATTAACATAATCTATGAGTTTAACTAACATATCCACTCATGGATGAGACTGTCTGCCTGCAGGCTTTTTGCCCGAGCACCATTTTGGCTCTTACCTCTTTGTAGCCAACTTCTAGTGGAAACAGAACTGCCCGTGTCTGCAGATGCCACCAGAGCATTCAAGCACATTCAGTGGAAAAACGCAAATAGATCTGTCCTGCAGGGATGGGTACTTGATGCAACTTTGCAAAAGTCATTTTGTTTTGGCTTGCCTTCTACTGAAGAGACCCACAAAATAAGTAATTTTAGACAGATATTCAATGTAGATAATTGCTATTTAACCTCACTCTAAAACCATGAGGATAGGTAAGCTGTAGCTCATTGGCTATATGTAGCCTCCAGATCATTGTTATGGTACCACAGTCTTCTGCTCCCACTTTCAAAATCTGGCTGCAACCTCTACAAAATTTAGCAATGTAATTATCCAGGTGTTAAAAAAAAAAACCTCCTCAAGCAAAATAAGCTTAATGCTTTTATTTTATGATACAACACAAACAAGAGGTCAATGTTTTCAACCCAAAAAGCCACATAAAAGCATATTTCTTGGCTAATTCTTTCTCATGCAGAAGTTACGTAAGTAAGGAGAACTAGTGGGGTAAAGAATAGTCCCTGCCAGTTCCCTAATGGAATGAGAAATATCAATAAAGCCTGCTATGCGCGAACAGGTAGTCCTCAATTTACAACAGTTAGTTTAGTGACTGTTCAAAGTTACAATGGCACTGAAAAAAGTGACTTATCACCAATTTTCACACTTATGACCGTTGCAGCATCCCCATGGTCATGTGACCAAAACTTAGACGCTTGACAACTGATTCCCATTTATGATGGTTGCAACATCCTGGGATCATGTGCTCACCTTTTGCAAGCTTCTGACCCCAGCAAAGTCAATGGGGAAGCCAGATTCACTTAACAACCATGTTACTAACTTAACAGTGATTCACCTAACTATGGCAAAAAGGTAATAAAATGGGACAAAATTCACTTAACAACTGTCTTGCTTAGCAACAAAAATGTTGGGCTCCATTATGGTCATAAGTCCAGGACTACCTGTACAGTACCTATAACCGTGATGGCGAACCTATGGCACGCGTGCCAGAGGTGGCACACAGAGCCCTCTCTGTGGGCATGTGAGCCGTTGCCAGCTGCTCTTCTGGTTTCCAGTGTGCAGCTAGTCTTCACGCACACCGGAGCGCCAGAAACCCAAAGATCAGGTGGCAGGTGTGCATGCGTGTGCTGGCCACCTGGTGTTCAGGTTTCTGGTGCTCTGATGCATGTGAAGACCAGCTGGCTGGCGTGCATGTGCACGCCAGAAATCCAAAGACCAGGTGGCTGGCATGCACATGCGCACCGGCCACCTGGTCTTCAGGTTTCCGGCGCTCATGCGCATTCTGGTTTGAGCACTCGATGCCAAAAACGTTCGCCATCACTGATCTATAAGGTCACTGTATTTTGGTTGAATGCATATTGAAAATGAATATTATTGCAGCCACACAATGGCCATATGGACACGGTGCAGTAATCCACAAGGCTTGGTTAGCACAAGTATGCCCACAAACACTTTTTTCTAGGACACCACAGTTATCAAAGCAGCTGCCTGTGCTTTGCTTGCTGTTAAGTTATTGTGCTAACAAGACAGATGCAGCTATGGCTAGAAGTACCGTACATCCTGTTTTTAAAAAAGTTGCTCAATTATAAACAGACAATATATGGGTGTTTCTATAGCTGTACTATGTGGAAGGGTGGGGGAGGAGGAGTCGACAAGTGTATTCACACTCACTAACCTTTACAAATTACTGTAAATGTCGTCAACGTTCTGCCAACAAATGTCATTTTTAAATCTGCAAAGCAAGCAAGCTATTCAAAACCATTTAGCTAAATCTATCTTTGCAAGGAAAACTTGCCCTTCCCGTCCACCCCCACTCCAAAACAAAGGAAGAAATCAATCACTAAGCTATTGATAAAAAAAAAAACAGTACTAAGCTATACAGTAAAAAAAAAGGGAAAGGTTTTCCTTGTCCAGTCATGTCTGACTCTAGGGCACGGTGCTCATCTGTTTCTTGGATGAGAGCGTCAGTGTTGTCCGAAGACATTTTCCATGGTCACGTAGCCAACATGGCTATATACCAAAAGTGCACGGAACACTATTACCTTCCCCGCCGAAGTGGTACCTATTAATCTACTCGCATTTGCATGCTTTCGAACTGCTAGGTGGGCAGGACCTGGGGCAAGGAACAGGAGTTCACCCTGTTGCACGACACACAGATCTCAAACCTGGGCTGTCACCTTTTCAGCTGACAAGCTCAGCACCTTTAACTACAGAACTTAAGGTTAATTCATTTATCATGGTTGCATGCTGCAAATACATATGTATTTCTCCATCTATTCTAGAAATAACGTTCCTTCTGAAGAGAAGTGCAGAGTGGAAAAGCTAGTCAAATCACGGAGTCATTCTATACAAAATGGCTTGTTCTTTAGTCCCTTTAGATCCATTACTACCGATATTAACCAATTCAGTCTTACAAAATCTCATGCCTTTGGATTCCATGAGAGTGGAGTGGTTTAGAAATTGCTTTGAGTAACTATTTTATTTCTGAACTTCTAAATACAATACAATGCACTTGACAAGAAGGAAAGTAGCCTCTTGCAGAGACAAAGAACAAATGGATATATAGAAAGACAGTTTTATTCAAATTTGCCCCAAAGGAAAGAGATACTGAATTTAAGACACACCCCTTAAGCACAACACATACAACCCCCATTGTTTGCATCTGTTACTCTCTTCTCAGCAAACTAAATATAACTTTCTCATTGTAAAGGCAAATTAATTTGGGGAAAGCAGTTAAGGCAACCTGTCTGAAACAGCAAATACCATTCTGCTTTTCTCCATGGATAGACGTACCCCACCTTAGAATATGTATTTTTATGAAGGCAGAGGTAAACAGAAACGCCTATAAGTTTAACTGTTACTTTGCAATATCCTGGTAAATTCCTAACATTTTCTTGACCCAGAAAGTTTTGTTAGCTTTTTTTGTGCATATGCTTTTGAATCACTATTGACTCTTGGTGACTGCCTGAACGAGCTCTCATATTATGTCACTATAAGTATTAAAACATTGTTTGAATCAGCTAAAGCTTATTCAGAGTGATTCATTTTTTGTATAATATCCACAACTTTAATTTCTTATGTACTTAAATATATATCTGCACTAACATATATCAAAACTTTTCAAGAGTAGACAAATATTCTCTCTCTCTCTCTCTTATATTAACTAACTCAGTTTTATATTTTGTTTTGGAAAACTAGTGCTCTTAATTTAAATAAACTTCACAATGATTAGCATATTGTGCTGAAGTTTTCAAAAAAAAATTTTTTTCTAAACAAAAAGTTTAAACCTTGGACATTTAGCTGAAGCAGTTGAACTGAAATAGAAGATAATAGTATAAGAGTGCTACATAGTTAGTTTTAAGTACAATATATTTATTATTACATTGATATTCTATCTTTAATCTAGAAGCTCAAGCAGCATATAAGTGCACCCACCTCCTATTCCCCCTAAAACCAACAGCTTGTGGGAACAGATTGGGCACAGGGCAAAACTAGCTCAAAGTTCCACAGTGTTTCAGTGGCTAAGAGTGGACTACAACTTTGGTCTCCCCATTACTGGCACAACGTCTTATTCATTACACTGTGCTGTTTCCCTATATGAGTAAGAAGGACTTAATACATAATTGCTTTCTAAAACCTGTATGCAAAATACATATTAATTAATTTAGTCTTTACCACCTACCTGCACTGGCTCCTCCAAAACCCCACTGCAGATGGGGCAAATAAGATCTTCATCAACATCCCCTTGAAAACGTGCTACATCATACCCCATTTCTCATCACCGATGCCAAAACGCTAGGGAAAAAACAAAAACAAAGCAGGAAGAAGGAAAAATACGTATTTGAATTTTCATGACAAGAAGCTCTAAGCATGTATTTCAAAAATATTATTTGGGTGGAATCAGTTAGAAATCCTTTGTCTAACCAAGTTGCCTGCCTACTAACTTGATACGGCTGCCTGCTAAGTCACAGATTCACAGAGACGGCTCCAAGCCTCTAAGGAACAGGATGTGGCACGACAGAGAAAGAACAACTTGATTCAGCCCCGTTTTCTCCAAGATTAATTTCCCAGAGTTTTACTAGGCTATTACTACCAGATTAGATACTTCACTCCACACTATGTTATTATTCACTTCTTCATTTGCAGTTTTATATATACAATCATCTTCAACTTACCATTCATTTAATGACCACTTGAAGTTATAAAGGTGCTGAAAAAATTGACTTATGACCATTGCAGCATCCTCATGGTCACATGATCAAAATTCGGATACTTGGCAAATGGCATATATTTATGATGGCCTGAAGTCACATGATCACCTTCTGAGACCTTCTAGCAAGCAAGATCAATAGGGAAGCCAGATTCATTTAACAACCGTGTTACCAACTTAACTGCAGTGATTCACTTAACTGTGGCAAGAAAGGTCATAAAATGTGGCAAAACTCACTTAACAACTGTCTTGGTTAGTAATGGAAATTTTGAGTTCAACTGTGATTGTAAGTTGAGGACTACCTATATTCCCGCACCCTTCTTTTCTATTTCTGCAGGAACCAGAATATATAGTCCCCAGCTTAGAACCCATTACTGTATATACTGAAGGGAGAGGAGTTCTGGAAATCTGAAAGTAAACATTTAATGATGGATCAAGGTATTTCTTGCTATCACCTGCTGAAAAAATAATTAAATCAAGTTACTCCTAATGTCAAAGAGTGAAATACACATCTTTGCTCAAGAGAGACTACTTCTCAAGCGTATACATAGCATAAATCTTTCCCCAGAATGCTATCCCAAAGAGTTTGCAAGAGTACATTAGAAATAGACTTTGCTTGTTCTCTTAAGACTAGCTTGGCACAACTATCTGCACATTTATTACCAGAATTTGGGGCATTTTTGAAAAGCTTGGGATGATTCATTGAATATTTTTTTTCCTAACATCTCAACAGGATATATCTTTCTCTGTTCAGTCACCTCTTCCCTTCATCTCTGCTGTCCTCTCCTTTCTTTTTCCTTCCTTTCCCAGTGTTATCCATTCTGCCTTTTTCCTCCTTCTTTTTTTCTATGTCTGCTGGAAGACCGTGCATTTATTTGCATGTGCATGATTAGTATGTGTAAGAAAATATCTGAAGACACAGGGTCAACTCAGTTTATAAAAGAGGTACTTCAATTTTCACTTTAGCAATGCTGGCGACACAGGTGACAGACAAGTCAACTTTTGGAAGATAGACATTGCATGGTATTATGTTTTTAATTTTTCCTTCCAGTCTTCGTTTTTGTTTTTGTTTTCCAGTCTTCTTTTTTTGTTTTTGTTTTTCTGTTCTTCTTTTGTGTGAAGGTTATCTTAAATCCTGCTTACCTTCCTCTTGGATAAAAAATGTTACTCATCAATATTTTCACTAATTATTTTACACAGCAAAAAAGTTAATGTTGAAAAAAAAAATCAGCCTGGGTGGTCACTTTGAATGAACAATAGAGAAAAAGATACGTACAATCAGCAACGCCACTAAGCTCTACTATAGAATATACAAATCATAGTCCATTTATTCTGTCTAGAACAATCTGCTTGAACCAAGAGGACAACAGCCATTCAAATTACTTAATACTCAGAAGTTTTGCAAAGAACATCTAGATGAATTATATTTGAAAGGAAAAGGACACCTATGGATTTATTTATTTTTTTACTGAATTGCAAGCCTATATCAATCAAAACCAAATCTCACTTTAAAAATGTTCCGATATTAACTATTGGATCTTTATAAAGGCACAACCAGGCCCTGCCAGTTTGTGCTTGTTCCCTGCCACCCATCAGCATGCTCTCTTACTGTCAGATATATATTGATGGTCGTGCTCATTCGGTCTATGAGGAAGTTATTTAGTCAATACAGCTTCAGGTTCAAAAAGTTATTTTATTATTTACAAATATACAATAATGAACAGGGTGTCCTGTTGCATTTGTTGCCCTAACTGTATGACTCAGATGTTGAGAGGGAGAGAAGTTCGCTGTTGTCTTGCTGAGATAGATGGGAAGAATCAGGGAAGATATCCGAATTGATTTGTGGGTAAGAATCCAATAAGGGAGTTCATTGGGTGATACAGTCACATGGGATGTCTGTAAAGACTTAACCCCTTCTGGTCCCTGGGGCATCATACTTAGGCAATATCTGACACTTACATCTGGCAGAAGCCACCTCTGCCCGCCCATGCTTGTGCTGCAGCAGCCACTGGCTTGCTTGCAAGACACCCAGGATTTGCAACTTCCTGCCAGCATCCCCACTGACTTTGCTTATTGGAAGCCAGAAGCCATAGCACTTAGATTTTTATACCGCTTTACAGTGCTTCATAGCCTTCTCTAAGTGGTTTACAGAGTCAGCATATTTCCCCCAACAATCTGGCTCCTCATTCTACCCACCTCGGAAGGATGAAAGGCTGAGTCAACCTTCAGCCTGGTGAGATGTGAACTGCCAAATTGCTGGCAGCTGGCATCAGCAGAAGTACTGCACTCTAACCACTGCGCCATGGTGGCTCGGAAGGAAATTACAACAAACTCCTTACTTAATGACAGTAACAAGGGACTGCTGGAATTGCTGTCACTAAATGATACTGTCATAATATCGCCCTTTACAACTGCATAGCTTAACATTGGAAATTTCAGTCCAAATTACCATTGTTAAGAAAGGAATACCTGTCACCTTGTAGAAAATGAAACTGCCCTTATGGTTCAAAAAGAGGACTTTCTTTCATACTAGCTGTTTCCCCAAAAAATAAGACCCTGAAATAAGCGCTTGGCCTTATTGCCATGTGCTCAAAAGCCCGATTGGGCTTATTATCAGGGGATGTCTTATTTTGGGGGAAACAGGGTAGTACATATTCTTTTTTTAAAAAAATATACTTTTTATTAGAGTTTTTACTGCAGATTCTTCAAATTTTTAATGTATCTTTTCTTCTGTATTTAATACACCCAAAGAGCAAAATTATTCAAAATTTAGTAATAAATCATAAACTGTCAGCATATTCTGCAGGCAAAACAGAAACAAAACTCTTATAAGGTGATTTGGTAAGAGTTTTGGGGGCTTTTCAGTGTTATTAGCCAGATATTGGCCCAGTAGAAACATACATGATTTGAGATTCAAGTAAGTTAAAAAAAAAATGAAAGGCCTTTAACCATAAAAGCCATATTGTTTTTAAATTGAACTTAAGGGAAACACTAAACCAATCCCTTTTACTACAGAAGACTAACCCATTCTGATCTTAAAGCAATGCTTGCACATTTTTAGTTCAATTTGTAGGAAAATTAAAATTACTCAGCAGACCCCTCCAAACTTAAGTAATTAGATAACTTAATTTTATTATGGTATTATAGGAAAACAAAATACACAATATGTCACAAGTATTGCCAATGCGAAGAAATGCATTCCTAAGAAATATTTTAGTAAGATAAATCTGCAAAACAATTCTAGATCTCAATATCCAAGCTGACTTTCCAGTTGCAATTTATAACCAGTTGCAACTCTTTTCATATGTCAAACTAAAAATTAAGTATTACATAATTACTCTTTCACATAAAATCAGTTTCTTGGCCTTGAAATGAAAGGAAATGTTCTCCCCTCTCCAAAATTTTAAGCTGTTTGGGCTAATTTATGAGTAAGACAAATCCACAACCTACTATAAATTGCATTAGAACTGTTTTCAGATATCAAATTATATCATGTGGCTGTAATTGGCTGTTAACAAAAAGCTACCACAGCTGTATAAAGCTTTTTAGCCTAGTCAGCAACAAGATGGAAATGGATTAAAACTACACGCTACTCCTCTTTTTTTTCCCACCTTCTACAAGGTTTTTATTGCCTGTTTTTTTTTTTCAAAATTTTTTCAAATTATACAAACATTTTCACCACTATTTCCACCCACCTCCCCCCCCCTCCCCAACCCCCCTGACTTCCGCAGGATGAAACCCCAATCCCAAACCTTATTTACTAATAACTCCCCTTGATATTCTAGCCCCTGTATACTATTCATTTCTTCTTAACATTCAACTATTCTTCCCCCTCAGCTGAAAGCTAGCTGATATTTTCTAGTTTGATATTTATTCTGAACATAATCTATCCACTTCTTCCATTCGCATACATAAGTCTCTTGAGTATGATCTTTTAAAAATGCTGATATCTTTGCCATTTCTGCAAAATTGGCCATCTTCAAAGTCCATTCTTCAATAGTAGGCAAAATATCCTTTTTCCAGTACTCCTCTTAGTACAATGCAGAGATCTAGCCACCTTTTAATTATCTTCTACTGAAATATTCTGTACTTCATAGAACATTCATTTCAACTGCTTAGTCTACCAACTGTATAGATGCATAATGCAATATTATAATTGCATGTATGTATTCAAGTGACTACTTGCAAGCTACAAATATGATTAATCACATAAAAATCACAACATATATAACTAAAACATTACTTTGAAAATAACATCCATATTTTAATCTACATCAATATTTATATTCAACCTGCTGTAATCCACTAAAACTGCCCTTCAGAACTACTACAAAATGAGGATGGTATTCCTCTGGAAAATCCAACAACCTCTAATTCACTCTAACATCTGGCAATTAGAAATTTAGCAATTGTAATTAATCTCAATTAACATTTATCTTTCTCAATGTGGGGTTGTCAGATCACCGGTAAGAGCAGAAAAGCAGAAAAATATATCATAGTTTATCAACACATTGAAATAAATCACATTTATACATCATTCAGAAGAAATAATAAAAAGCTAAGAAGGAAACAAAAAAAAACGGGAGCAACAACAACAGCAACAAATACCCAGATAAGCAGGGATTAACATCATACAAACAATCAAGCAGAAAACAATAGCTCCTAATCAAGCAACAACCAAGGAGAAAACCACACCCCCACCAACACTGGCAGGGCAAGCTGCTGTTTATAAATAGGGAGCAAACCCTACACTCACCAATACTGATGATGTTACCTAATTGGGTAATGAGATATCTGCAAGCAAATAATCAAGCTCAGACCATACCAAGGACTCCACAGTTCAACCTTAAGCTACAGTCACCCTCTTCTATTGCAAGTTCATAGAAATGTCTATGTAATTTTCTTGCCAGCAAAAAGACAATAGTTTGCCATTTGCTTTCTTCTGGAATTTTTTAGATTCAATATTAGACTACTGAGATAATAATCTTTGGCAATTTATATAACTAGATCCAAGTTTGAACAACATCTAAGCCCAGATAAGAGTAGCTAGGTGTGGACATCTGCTGAGACTTACTGGTAGCACCCACTTCTCCATGATATCCATAATGAATCTGTTCAGTTAAACACCAGAGTCCAATAGAAAATGAGATATACCTATAAAAGCAAACAGTGTATTGACTTCTGGAAGAAACAATTATTTTACCTTCTGCAGCAGAATTTCTTCCTGAATAGCAACAAGACAATGCTGATGTTGCGTTCCTCTTCTGAATTGAACTCTCACCATGGCCCATTTTTCTCTCTCTTCTTGTTCAGATTAAGTCATCGTTTATTTTAACAGCCAGAATCTGTGGTCATAAGAGGATAAATAATTTAACAGAAAATAATAATAATAAAAAAAAATTATAGCAGTATGGCATGTTGTGTTAATACCCTAATATTTTTAGTAACAGCAGAGCAGTACACAAAATTATGTAGATTCTCTTCATCATTTGCTCTATACACGGAATGCAAGAATTAATATTCAGCTCATTTCCACACCCGTAGGCAAAGTATATCATTTGCAACATATTTATTATGTCTGACTTATTTGAAACATTTCACAACAGCATATATTTTCAGCCTTCTCTGACACTTCATTCTCCCAATTCTAAGTAGTTTACAGTGAGAAGATGCTTCATGTTTAGCTTTGGTCAGAACATACTCTAAAAATAATACTTGGTGCTTATTTAGCGGCAATAGCAAATAGCAAGAAGATTAAAGGTGATAAAAAAAAAGCATTCAATATTCACCACATGAGTTTTCATTTCATAATGTTCTGCTTCAAATACTAATGATGCCTCATTTCATATCAACAGATATTTTTACCCATTTGATTTAAATAGGCATCTACCATGTTTACCAAAAATTGAAATCACACATATTATAAGAGCTTTTATTTTTAGGTGAAACCCACAATGCCATTATTGGGTCCAGCTACACAGAAGGTTCAGAACATAAGACTAACAACAGACACTGGCAATTTTGTAATTTTTTTCCCTATAAATCTATTATCGCACTGTGCTGGGAACAGCTAAGACCGGATGCATCATACAACATATGAAGGAGCCTACAGATTCTATTATGAGCAAATGTATAAATATAAATGTACACAATACTGTACAAAGGAGCAGCAAAGAAACAAGAAAGGTCTTTAAGAGATGAGAAACAACTGTTCTTCACCTGTTTCATGTAAGACACGGTAGGCAGAGACTTGCATCACAACAGTCACAAGCAGGAATTAGATCAGTCAGCCTATCACTTTGAAGATATTACCAAAAATAGTTTAATTTTTAGAAGAACAAGAGATATTCACCAGGTATATGAGGCTACTTCTTACTTCCAAACAGATTTTTATCAAAGTTGCCTCACAATCCCTGTTTATTATGTGATCATAATAGCTCTGATCAGGCCAAGAGAATAATACGCAACCAGAATCTTATTATATGAAATATGATCTTGTTTCTTTGGTTTGGAAAATAGCCTGGGCCTAAAAAACATTTCCTTGGCTATAAACTGCACAACTGAACAAAAGTAGCAACAACCTGCTTTACTCTCATAAACAAGATTTGTTCTTTGCTAACATAGGCTCCTAAACTGAAGTATGAACATGCCTTGAAATTTTAGAGGAAATGCTCTCCAGATTATTTGCTATACTTTACCAAAGTTGTTGCCCACCTTAAGCATCTTGTTGTTACAAGATTCTTCCTCAGATGTTTCATCAAAAAGGATCTTAAATACTTTTTTGCCACTTCACTGTTTCAGTTCACCATACATGTCCAAGCATTATTCCTTCAGCTGCTCCTTAACTTAATTTTCCAAACCACCCCCACAGCACTCTGTTATTCAACAGAAATTCAACCTCCAGGACCTTAGAATGGAAGGGAAACAGAAACACCTGCCAAGAATACTCAATCCCCACAATATAATTTATTTGGATTCTTCAAGCTGGCTATTGAATTAATCCCCACAAAAGAGAGGCTTCAATTTCTCTCTTGATTTTCAGCCTTCAATTGCTCTTCTTTACTTGTCTGTAATTCCCTCAATATCATCAAAACTCATTTCAAAAACATCTTAACCACTGAGCATCCCTACCGTAATACTTTTTCTCTAAAAAATTTACTATACCTCCCCCTAGCCTACACCATCCAAACATCAAATCAGTATAATACTGTTTTTTAGAATTCATGTGATCATTCAAATCCAGATCTTGAATTGACACGTTTATGAAAAATGCTAATAGTTTTTTTTGTTGGTAGTTCATCTTGGCTCTAATTTCCTAGGTCATCTGCATCTGGAAGGCAGTATTAATTTAAGGATGATCCTCTCTGTCAGCCTTTGGACATAGATGAGAGTTTGTTTCTCTTTTCCCCAAATCTATTACATTTTTCCAAACCTAATCAGTTTCCTTCCTAAAAACCTGCAACCATGAAACATCAGCAAGAAACCACCATGATGATTAACTTATCACAAATATTATTATTATTAAGCTGGAACTGGCTTCAGTGTCTTGGATTGTTTGCAAACACATTTCAATTACCAATCTATCTTCTCCTCCAAAACACTGCTAATCTCTCTCATTAGTAATGATTTCATTCTATGTAGGTTGCTTTGTCCTATTATTAAATACTCTAATCTCTTTGGAGGTCATTCTGTCAAAAAATAAAAAGCAGTATTTAAATTGAAAACTATAGAATTGTACAGTCATATGTACGCACATTATTATTACATCACGTTATTCCCTTTCTGGGTAAACAACATTATACAGAGCATGGAGAAATACTGTGTTTCCCCGAAAATAAGACCCTGTCTTATATTTGTTTGAACCCTGAAATAAGCGCTTGGCCTTATTGCCATGCGCTCAAAAGCATGATTGGGTTTATTATCAGGGGATGTCTTATTTTGGGGGAAACAGGGTAATAAGAAAACCTAACTCCAAGAAATTAAGGCGTGACATAACAAAAAGAGAAGATTATTAAAACTAATTACACCAGCATCATTCACTATATCTCTTGATATCTTTTTTTCCTCAAATCATTCATTTCTACAACATTCATATGCTATGTCATATTATTTCCTTTTGTTTTTTAAAAGTATTCTCCTTTTTTTGGATCTTATAGTTCATGCAATATTTGATCCATATACCTCTTGCTTTCTATAGCCTTTCCAAAGTTTTTTCCAAATTTTGTTCATTATCGCTTTCAAACACCTTCCCAGGTTCATTTGGTAATTCTCTTGTAGTTTTTGCAGTTCCTCTTCTTATCCTTCCCTACTAGTCCTCGATTTATGACCAGTTGCTTTGCAACTGTTTGAATATGACCCAAATTCAAAGTTCTGATGGCTCCTTCATCCTGCATTTTGGGCTCTTAGCAACCAGCCAACATTTACAGCTATTTGCAATGTTCTGTTATATGACATTGGTTTACGATGTTTTTGCTGGAAACCAGCATTTGCTTTCAATTTCTGGCAAAAAAAACCTTCCCATTGTGGACGAGTTCATTTAATGAACACCACCAAAAAAATCATAAAATCAGGAGGGTCACATCATGGGTCGGCACTTAATGAATGACACAAGTTACAACTGTAATTCCAGACTCAATTACAGTCATAGGTCAAGAACTACCTGTATCTTGAAAAACAACAGCAGCATTCAGCAATAAAAAGAAAATAATACTTATTTTCTTTTGATAATACTTCTCACATGTGTAAAAGTTGTACAACCATTCCATAAGCAAACCATATCCACACTTTCCCCTAATCCTGCAGCACTACCATTTTTAAATATTCTGATAGCACTTACTACTCTTCTTTCATCCATTTTTGGACACTAATATTTAAACTTCATTTTATTTTTACTTTAATAGTTTCAATATTTCCAAACAAATATCTAAAATACTCCTTCCAGTATTTCCAATGTCACTTTTTAAAATTCCCATCCAATCTACTGGAAGCTTATTTACTTTTTCCAAAGCACTGTTTGATGTTTAATTTTCATCAAAATCACTTTGCACTTCCTCTGCCTCTTTGAATTGTAACTATGCCTTTCTTTGTATTTACATTCTTTGTAAATACCTCTTTTAGTTTATAGTTATATTGCACCTTTCCCTCATCCTTATTATTTTGCAGTAATCATTCTCTTAGATGTATTACATTCAATCCCCCAAATATCCTTTTCATACTTAGACTAGAGTAACACTATACACTTCTGTGGCACGTATAACTATTTCCATTCTGTTCAAAACATTTTACCCATTCTCTTACTCCATGCTCAATTTCCATTTATTCTGTTGGAAGACGAATCTTCAAACATTTTTTCATATAGGACTCATACTTTCATTCCCGTTTCTTACCTGTCAGTTTTTTCTTGAGATCCAGTCTTGACTCAAATACTGGATGTCCTACATTCAAGACTTCTCATCACTGCAGCCTTCACTAATCCTCTCAGTCTTTCATCAAAAACAATAAAAACCAATCATGCTTTTTATTTCTATTTATTCCTTTGCTATGGGCACATATGACTACAATGCATATTCCAAACAGATTTTCTAAACTTTCTAAACAGCCATCATTCTCATCCATAGGCCACCCACCAACCTTTTCTGTATTCTTTCATTTCCATCCATCCGTTTTATTTATTTAACACAGAATAGATTAGGCTGTCAGCCTCAGTCATTGTTCTAACATGACAACAATTCTTACTAACAAGGACAGTATTGGCACATTTTACAACCTAAACATAACCCAAAGCCTGTTTCGCTTCAAGTATGCTAACTTTATTCTATGGAAGCTGCAATCTCTAATCTAAAGACTAACTTTCAAGCCAACATACTGTTAATAACTACAATTCACTAACCAAAATGCTGATATATTTATTCCCTTTTGAAAAAAACTAAAAATGGTAGACTTTGATCTTCTATTCCCCTCTCTGATAGAGATCCAGTTCACCTTTTTTAAATCTTCACGTAAGGAGCCTTTCTAAAATTTTGCAAGAATCTTGCAAGGAAAAATATGGTCCTACTGTTTTTTACCTTAGCTCCTGAGCCCCACACTTTCTTCACCAGCCCAACTACATGTGTCTTGGAAATAACCCACCGGCTACTCCCAAATCTCATTCAATTGTACCATTTTGCCGAAGAACAAAATGATTTAGTTTATTAAGTCTCAAATGCAGGTGGTAGTTGTGGCTAGGAGGACCTTTGCACAACTTCGTGTTCACACCAGTTGCGCCCATATCGGAATTGTGAGGCCCTCCTGCGCATAGTTACTCCTGCCCTGATTGTCTCTCAGTTAGATTGCTGCAATGTGCTCTACATGAAGCTATCCTTGAAGATTATTCAGAAGCTATAGCTGGTGTAGAATGCAGCGGTGTAGAGAGTTCTGGGGCCCCTAGGGTGGCACATGTTAGATTGCTGTTACATTAGATGCCTGTGTGCCAGTTTGCGGGGTATCTGTGGAATTATCTTACCCCAATGGAGCTAGCTTGCCCCACTAGCTCCAGTGGAATGGGCCAGCGGCAGATGCCATCTGCTAAGGGGTGGAATCAAGAAGAGCCTTTTCCACTGTGATCCAGAGGTGCAAACTACTCCCACCCTTCTGGCTCCTTGCTGAAGGTGGTGGATGGGGTTAGATCTCATCCTTGCGCTGTCTATCTCATTGGATCTAGTTTCTTATCTAGATTTTTTTTTAAATGTTTCTATATTTATCTTTTTACTGTTTGTTAAGTTGCCCAACATTGACATTCCAGTGAGTTGGCATATAAAGTTGATAAATTAAAAAAAA